>JABUQX010014085.1:0-75000 GCA_015478945.1 Trachelipus rathkii
TCATACTGTACTGCCGCAATGCTTCTTCAGAGTAATAAAACATACTTAAAAAGAAAAAAAACTGGATGCCCAAAAGAAGCAAAAACTCTGGAAGGTGCAAAAAAAAAAAAAAAGGAAATAGCAGCTGAGATTAAAGAGGCTGAAATTAAGAGAAATATTGTCAGAGACCGAAAAACAACTTCATATTTTAGAAGAGAAAATAGCTTTTCTTAAACATTCATAAACTTTTTTTTTTTTTAAGATTAAGTACCTTATTTAGTATGAATTATATTTTTAGAATAATTTAATTTTATTGTTTTAGAGAAAAACAGGAAAAATAATTTATTTCATTTTAAGAAAATTTATGGTTATTGCAAATGTTTTATATTTTGTTATTTTTGTTTTTGTAATGTTTATTTTGAATTAAAGTAAAGAAAAGCGAAAATGAAAGCAAAGAAAAAGCAGGGACCTGGTTAACATATTTGGCAGATATGGTTACGAAAGATTAATTGATTGTGTTTATTACTTTAGCTTTTTACTTTTATAAATTATTTTGGAAGTCTGATTTAAAAATTTTCAATGCAAGATATAAAATTTCACTTTGTTAAATGCAAATTGTATGATGTCATTTTAAATTGTTGAAAGCCTGGGCCAAGAAAAATTGTTTACGGGATGGATTAGAGGGTGGGCTCTGGGGCTTTCATTTTTTCACCTTATTGATAACAAAGAAAAAAATGATGTTTTTTATCATAGGTTAGGTCAGGGAAAAAAAATTTTGGAAGAAACAGGAAAACACCGGAATTTAGAAAATGTTCAAACTTGGTATACAGCTTGCTATACTATGAATGGTGTAATGTAGCCTGACCTGTATTGTTTCCCAGTGAAAACAATAGAACTTCGTCTTGCACAACAAAATGAGTTAGTTTTAGGCCAAAAAAATCATCCAAAAAATACTAGGTTTCATTAGTTCTAGATTTTTCATTTTTTGACCCTTCAGATCGGAATTTTTGATATGTTTAGAAATTAGGAGTGTTACTGGAACCAAGTTCCCAGATGGAAACCTTATTTTTTAAAAATTCGTTCCAGCCGGGGGAACTTTCCACTTTTTCAAATGGTCTTTCTTTAAAAAAATGAAAATTGAGATTTGATCAAATTTTAATCAAACTCAACTAAATAAGCTTGCTTTCACTAATTATAGTAATTACATAACTAATGTGCTACACAGTTGCTTAAAAGTAACCACAAGACAAGGTAAGGCCTGTAGGGTCTCCAAGGGTCATTATAACGTATATATACAAGTTTTATTCATTTTTTTTTTTAAGCATGAAGCATGTTTGCTAGAGACGGAAAATGAGGCAGATATGTGGTTTATTACCGGCTCAAAAATTATCAATGTTATTAAAGCGCGTTTTTGTTATTTGTGCCTGGATGAAACGGTTAGAAATGCTTCCAAAAGGGGCTGCGTTCATTTTGTCGAACCGTAGCGCAAAATCAGGAAAAAAAATGCTCACCAAAATGTTAAGGAATTTCTTAATTCTAGTAAGATGCTTAATTCCTGTGGCTTGCTGAAATTAGCAAAAGTTCTTAGAAGAAAAAAGTTGTATACACTCTGATATTTCATGTGAGTTTAAGGACCGTTGAAATTATTGAATGTTTCGATTCAATAAAAAATTAGCTTTAAAATCTAATTTCTTCTAAAATGAATAAACTCCATCAACAATAGTTGATCAGTTATTGTAATATAGAATTTATTTTGTTCATTTATTTATTTGTTTATTCCAAAACCCACAGTGCGTCATCACGACACCCTGATTCCAAATTGTAAAACAAAAAGTGACATCGAGAAAATCACATTTGTTTTCATGCATGATACTCGTGCTAAAATTGGGTAAGCATTTCAATTAAGAATTTCCTTAATTCTATATGGCGTTTGCTTATCCTGTGTGCTTGCAGAAATATCCAAGCTTATGAAAAAGTTTAAACAAACATGATGCCAGGCGGTGTAGGCCCGTATTGATGGATGAAATGGTTTCATCAATTAAAATAGCTTTAAGATCTAATTTGTTCTAAATGGAATAAACGTTCCATCACAATAGTTGATCACTTATTTTGTAATATGAACCATTTGTTATTTATTTATTGTTTATCCAAAAACCCTGTTGCTGGAAGATTTTATGTCATTCCAAGAATTGTTGTAAAACAAAAAGGATCTTTTATGAGAAAATCACGGTTTTTTATTGCATGATATTCATGGCATAAAATTGGGTAAGCATTCTTATCGAGCATATATGCACAAATTTGCAAAAATAGATAACAGTCTAACTCGATCGACAATATCACATTACAAACTAGGAAGAATATCTACCTTTTTTGCTTGAGCAATATCATTTTCTGATTTTAAACTTTGAGACCTGTAGAACTTTATATAGGGCTAGTATATTCCTATTTTACTAATAAATTTACGATCGCTTTATCCAATTTGGGCTTACAAGAGCTAAAGCGTCAAATATGATATGATTAACATGCCAGATTAACTTCAGAGAGACTCTTGTTAAACAGACAAGTTTTTGTAAAGTTGTAGCCGAAATCAATAAGTTTCCAGTTCCAAACCAGCACTCCTGGCTTAGACTTTTCCAAGGTTCCAGAAAAAGTTCCGGGTACATCCCTTATTAGGAAATATAGTCTTCAAACCTTAAATTAATACAATAGGAGGTTTGCTGTTTATTATAAGCGATTCCCATTTGCCCTACCTTACGGTGTATATAATATATATATATATAATATATATAAATATATAGTATATATATATATATATAAATTATATATATATTATATATATATATATTATATATATATATATATATAATATATATATATATATATATATATATATATATATATCATTGGGTAGAACTTTTCATTTAAACCAATAATATAAAGCTCATTTTTGATTTGCATGAAAAAGGTTGCCCCAGGCTGCCAAATAAAAATGATTAGTTTTCTGCCTTAATAGGGCAAATTTAATATTTATGCATTTTTATATTAAAATTACTTTATAAATTATTTTACTTCTCTTAATTTTATTTAAAGAATAAAACCTGAGATGAAGATCGAAGACAGCTAAAGAAATATCCTAGATGTGGAAACTCATTTGAGTGTTTGAGTCAAGGACATACTATCGCTCAAGATGGAATCCAGCGTACGGGGAAATGGAAATTATGTGTGGAATTCCATTTTGAAAGGATTGAATGCAGAGGCCTTACCGTTGTTTGTAGCCAGAAGTACCAAAGTTTGGTTTTATATATGTATTTTATGAGTAATGAATTTAGTTAAATGTAATATGACAAGCTTCACCTGTATTGCCGCAGCAGTCTCCTCTTAGGTCCTGCTTCATTCGCCTGGCTCCTTCGGAGGGCAGCGATAGAACATGTAGTGTTGACGAATTTATTGGCCAAGATCCATCTAATGGTCAAGAAGTTTGTTTTCGAGACGCTGAAGGGTTCTATGCTTAGCATAGCGAAGCGTTGTGAGATGTTCAACCACCATTTTTTTCTACATTTTAATGCTTGTCATTCTGTCCATTCCTTGTTGCTGAGCTTGCTTGTCGTTAAAGTTGTTTGCGTTATTTAAAGGATTGATAGTATTATTTGTGAATCTTCTTCAAATATTTCAATCTTCAACTTTCGTTGTGAAGTTGAGAGAAAATAAAAATCAATTAAAATTTTATTCAGCAGAGTGATTCTGGCTAGCTTCTCCTGTTGCTTGTATGATTTAAACAGGAAAGCTACTGGCAGCAACTCTTTAATGACAAAGCCAAAGAGAGAGAAGAAAACCATTTGTTCAAATAAATTGGACAACTAACCAATAAATAAATATATATATATATATATATAATATATAATATATCATCATATATATAATATATATATATAGATATATATAATATATAATATATATATATATAGTAATATATATATATAATATTATATATATATATATATTATATATATATAAAATATATTAGTTACGTTTTGCTCAGTGGGTTAAGGCGAGCTTTTGGCTCAGGCGTTAAGAACGAAAATTACCCTACTTCATTAAGGTTTGAATCCTGCGTTAGTTTACTGTGAATGGACACTAAAAAATTGTCATTAGTAGATTTTCTGCAATATTAACATATTGCAGTTACGGCCATAGGTATTACACACTAATCTTAATATACAAATCGCTACAAACATAGCCAACACATACACAGAACAATTTATTTCAAAACAAAAAATCATTTCTTCCTCAAGCTTTTCTCGCATTGAAAGGCCTCATATTAGGATGGAAACCGCTGTTGCCTGTTTGTGCAAAGCACTTAACTGTGTTGCGCTGAAAGCAGGGCTTGCTATCGGGCCTCAATATTCTTGCACTTTACCACTTTCAGAAACCATACAAATACTTTACCTGACCAATATCGATTTCTTTGTGTACGGAGGAAGTGACTTCACGCGCGCTTTATGTTTTATTCAAAGCAACAATACAGGGTAATGATGGAAAAAAAAAGGGAGGAAGATGAATTAGCCCGATTGCGCCCCCTTGCAAAAGTATCCCCTACTTCCGAACCAAATAAAATACGAGCAACGATTGTGCTCCTTTCAATGATCTATCCCGGATAGGAGCTTAAGATTTCGCCTCCCCAGAGTCGTTATGTCAACAGGGACCACACTTTAAAGCGCACGGCAGCTGTTAATTGGCAACATTTATCTCTAATAATATCAAAGATAGATAGAAGGATGAGAGAGAATAAGAAGTTTTAAGAAATGGTGGATTAGATTAAACTAAATTTAAAGAATAAAGTATAAAGTTTATTTAAAGATTAATTGAGAATTAAATGATTAAATGATTGATTATATAGAATAATACAATATACAAGGGACATTCACAACCGAGATCAAGCATATACAGGTTGACGATGGTTTATGAATGTCTAAAAAAAAAAAATCAAATTATATTTAAAAGTCGTTCTATGTACAATAATTAAGGATAAGTAATTAAATGATAAATTCCGGTGACAATCATATGATTCCTACAATTATAGCAAAAAAAAACAACTACAATATACGATGAACATTCACGACCCAAGATTCAAACTATACAGATTGATTGTGGTTACTGAATGTTCTGACAGAATTATATCTTAAGATTAAATATCTATTTACAATAATTAGATCTAATAATAATAGTCATGACAAAAGTGAATAGTGGATTAAACTTATACAATTAATGCGCTATCTAACCCTACCGGATTCCACTTCGACATGCAAGACTTTCAATAGTAAGTTCGTAAAAAATGTAATACTTAAATTTATATCTTTTTATTGAGTTTCATAAGTTTGATTGGTTCAATTGAGAAGTTAAGTTATTGCTCCCCAGATTGGTTTCAGTCTAGTCTTTAAAAGTTCTTGCTCCCCAGATTAGTTGTCTGTTAAGCAAAACAGTTAAGCATTGTTATAAGATTCTCTCGCAAAATTAATTTAAATATACAAATTGAAACATTAATGACTAATAGAGAACATACCCCAATTGTGGGACGATTTCAACGAGCGTCTTAGTAACTATCTAGACTTGTTATCAAGCAGCAGGAGAACAGAACAGAAAACATGGAAGTTCTGTCTTATAACATTCAATTCCAATAATATATAGGACTTCTAAGAACTTGATTAACAAGAAACAATCCACACATAGACTGAATTATATTCCCTGCCTAAAACTGAAGTAATGACTAATGATTGAAAAGGTTTAACATTAAAAGCAAGCTCAAGAACGCTTGTGAAATGATAAATACTTGTAATACATGTGACATATATTTGGGTATGGATACACAAAAACATGAGCACACAAAATAATAAAAAAAAAAATACTTATGAACATAGAACTAATTGAAATAATTATAATATATATAATAAATAAACATAAAACTAAACCATAGAGTATTGCACCTTTTACAATTACCCAATTGTGCAACCAAATTAAAATAGCATTTACAATTTCCTAAAGTTACTACTAGTTACCCTTAAAAGTTAAAATAAAAATACTAAGTATAAATGTTTTGAAACATGACCTCTTCAAGGGTGAGCTCACCCTACAATCCCCCTGTAGTAATCTAGCCTCCCCTCGTTTTAAACAACAAAATCATTTATCTGTAGAATGGCTCAGATAAAACACGGGTGAATGTTTAACAAACTTGAGGGCCATTTAAATCGTAATATACACATCTTTTTCATGATTTCAATGAATAAATAGTATAAAAAAGGCACATAATAAGGAAATTAATTACTAAATAAACAATGTTACCATGTCGCTGTTACAAAAATCTTTTTCAGGAACAGATAATAATATGTAAATAGGAATGACATTGAGCGATATGATTAACCTTCTTAGCTTCAATGGGCGTCCTATTAACTTCAGTTTATTTGATACGGACATGTTCCATGTCCAATATTTTTATTAAAGTTCAATATATTATGAATAATACTTTCCTTTTCTTTCAATACAAACAACCATTCGTAATGGGATGTGAAGAAAATTTTATCAGGCATACACTTTTATATCAATCTTACATTTTGGCCATAGGTGGCGTATTTGCCAGGCAACATTCCTGAGTAATGATTTTATAGTTCAATTTTATCCAATTGATAATGAGTCTTTGGATTTCCTGCTCATTATGTAATATGTTTAACTCACTTAACATCACGCACGTAGAACGGCATTTTCTGAAAGATCATTAAAGAGGTTTACGACTGAAACTCCGTTCACCGGTCGTTCTGTTCTTTGTGTGAACGCCAAGTTTCCAAGCCGAACCGAATCCAGTGGGTAGATATATAGATATATACCACATTAAAATATTAATTTTTTTTTTTTAATATTTATTTATTTTTTTTTTTTTTTTTTTTTTGTATATATAGTCATATTTTAAATTTTTTTCCATACTTTTAGTAATTTTTTTTTTTTTTTAAAATAATTTTTTCGATTGGTGTTTTATAGTACGGTGACATTTTTTCCATACTTTTAGTAAAGTTTTACTTTACTTATACTTTTTTCGATTTTCAAATTTGTTTGGTTTATAGTACCGGTTGACATTTTTCATACTTTAGTAAATTTACTGTACTTTATATTTTTTTCGAGGTTTTTTCAATTTTTTGTGTTTTATAGTACAGTGACATTTTTTTCCCATACTTTTTTTTTAAGTATGTAGTGTTAATTAATGTTTTCATACCTTTTTTTTTTGTTTTTTTTAAGTATGCCTTATATATGTTTCATACTTTTGTTTTTTTTTTTTTTTTTTTTTTTGCCTGTATGAAATAAAGGTTATAAATACACACATCCTATTCTAATAAATATATATCATACATCTTTTGCCAAGAAAGTAAATTTAAATATTATTAAAGAAATAAAAGAATAAAAAGGTATATATATATTCTAAAAGAATATATAAAGATACCTATTTGTCATAACCAATCCTAGAATTATTGATAATTATCATATATAACTAGGATTCTCTATGGATTTCTGACATTTTTACCAAAACCCGAAATATAGTACTTGAAACTGCCTTCCCATAAACTCTATGCAAAGCTCAGTCCTACTCATCTACTCAGTATGTACATATTATTCCTAAGGCAATTAAAAAAAAACTATTGAATAGTTATGCTTAACTCTATAACTTCAAATTATTTTTTAAAACCATGTTAATATAGAAAGAACCTTCAAATATTTTCCTAAACCATATTAAGTTAGGAAAATATATCCTTAATTCTAAGAAACTTTCAAAAATAATTTTTGAATACCATATAATTAAAAATTTATGAAACAAAAAAACAAACAAAAATTTTTATTCAACAAAAAAAAAATGATGATATTTAGAAATACTTTAAAGTTTTTCCCCTTTTTATTGAAAAAACATTCCCACTAAAATAGGGAAATCCAAAAAAAACTAATAAGTTTACTAAATGATGTTTATGAAAACGATAATCTCCTTCAAAAAAAAAAACAATTCTAAACCAATATCAAATGTTTACCCACTAAAGTAGTACCCACTTCCCACTTTTATAACACGACCACCGACCCACATAATCCCCTTAATATCAATGAGTGGTGGGCACATTTTGGGCCATGAGTGTTGTATTATCTTAAGTGAGTGCTGTATTTCCATTTTACAGAGTGTGGTACATTCTTTTTTGTTTTTCCATGAGTGGGCGTTATTTTATTTCTTTATGAAGTGGTCGTACATAATTTTATGTCTGCGTCTTCGCCTGAATTCTTTTAGTAAATCTAATGGGAGTAGACATTATATATGTTAATTCTTCAACTTGCCCGTTTGTCGGGTCATGTTTGAATACGGTTTGATTAATAAAAGGATTGCTATTAATAGGGAACGAGCGCCAAACCCATTACCGAGTAGGTCATTTGAATCAGCACTACCCTCTCCCAGAAAGAAAGTATAGATTTAAAAAAAAGCCCCCGTTGGAAGCGGGGGATAAACTGAGCACGCCTGTCATGCGAATTCATTCGCATGTCCGGACCTCCCTCGAGGTACTAAAGGATGTGCAATGACTTCATTCGGATTAAAACCCGAGAATTCCAATGATCTTGAACCAGGTGGTAGCATGCCCCGGCTCACTCTCTTCGAAGGAAGAAAGCTCTACATCTTTAGAAGAACTTTGTGTCCGATTTTTATTAACACCCCCAAAAACACGGTCTATCAATGAAACCATCTGGACCCTCATGGGCATGAAAATGTACTGAATCAGATTAAAAACCCTGAAAAATAACTTCGTCCACTCTGGTCTATTAGTAATTAAAAAATTAGAGCAAGATTTATCTGGATGATCCCACAAATAAAATCCCTATAATCCAATCAATGGGATCCCATTGTGGCGTCTTTTTTTGGCATACTATATATTCATTTGGAACCTCAAATTATAGGGTGACAATGTCATACGCGTTCGGTCTTTCCTCCGCTATCCTTCCCATTTTGTGGGTCATCTTGGTCCTTAGGGAGGAAAGTACTATAGTCCACAACTTTGGAGTCAATAGGACTTCGGTCCATTGTCCGATTCCTATTATAGGTGGAGAGAACCATAGCTTTTCTTTTTATATTTGTAATATTTTGGTCCATTTAGCAATGGTGTGGCTGAAGATCCTCCGAAAAATAGCGGCGTTTTTAAATCTAAAACCCTCAAAATCATTTTTCTTCTTCTTCAGACTGCTCTGAAGGGCCTAAATTCGATATGAAGGGTCCTCATGTAACTGATCGTCCTTTTCATTTGTGTTATTCATTTCCAAATTTTCTGTGTATTTCAATCCCAAAAAACTTCTTTCCTCCTCATCTTCCTCATCTTCTTCACCAATGAAGAATTGTTTCCCCACCCCCTAATACGACTTAAATAACGCTGTAAGTATAGAGGAATCTCTATCCAGGTACGTAAATGTGAGAAATGTACTTTCTCCTGTTTTGTAGAACGTCCTCCCGTCCGCCGTATAACATATGTAACTAAGTTTTCATTCACCTCTACTACCGTAAAAGGGCCTTCCCACTTTTTCTTAAATTTCTGGGCTGTACTATGTCCCGTATATATCACTTTTTTTGCAACCAGTTGTCCCACCTTGAATGGTCTAAAGTTTATACTCCCCTCCTTCCAGTACTGTGGGAAGCTATGCAGATCTTGTCCATGAGATTTTTTTAAAAGGAAGTCAGTGGGGGACATTTGTAAGGCCTTATGAACTGTGTTATTATAAATGAGGACGGAGGAGGTTAATTCTTCATCCCATTGATCTGGTTTTTCCCAAACCAAGCACTTCAATATTTGAATCAGGCTACGATTAAAACGCTCGCACAACCCGTTACTAGCAGGGTGGAGAGGGGATGCGCGAACATGTTTAATATTAAAGTCCTGCAATACGGTTTGAAAATTTCGTGAAACAAACTCTGTCCCGTTATCCGTAAGGATTCTGGACGGAACTCTTGGTAAAAACGGTAATACCTGTTGCTTTAGTGCCTGAGATACCGTATGGCTTGTTTTGTCTTGTAATGGTACAACCGATACCCATTTGGAGAAATGGTCTATAAGTACCATACAGTATTTATTCCCCGCAATGGTTTTTGGAAACTGTAATAGGTCCATTGCGCATAGATCAAATGGATAATTAGCCAATATTTTCAGCATTGGGGGAGTCATGTTTGAGGAATATGTTTTTTGTTTCTGGCATATATGGCAGCATCTTACAATATCAGAGACAACCTGATTCACCCGAGGATGCCAGAACTGTTTCTGTACTAACTGTAATAATTTGTTTCGCCCTATGTGGGCACAAGTGAAATGGAGGTGACACACAACCTGAACAAGTAGGTCGAAGGATATCACGTATAACCATTCTGTAGGACCACTTTCATAATATAAAAAATCATTCCGAAGTAATAATATTTGTTTTATGAGGAACAAATTTACTGAGTTTTTTCCATATCGGCTTATTATTTAATTCCTTGATTCCCTTTTTCAATAAAGTTAACTCTTTAAAATAGAAAACGTTATTAAAAGATCTATAGCATGATATTAGAATCTGCTAAGAGTTGTTTTCATTATACTTTTATGGTAACAAACCTGAGGATTATTTATTGATTTTTACGTTTTTCTGATTTACACCAGTGGGCATAAGTCACATCCTATGTCCTTGCCCCTCCGAAACATAGTTTCGGACATATCAGGGAGTAACTGAATATATCTCGTAACAAAACAAGTACCAGAATAGCCGCATTGTCCATATATCCCCTCTAGGAAGCAATATAAAAAAACATACATGTTGGGTACAAACCCTCCTTATTAAAATGCACTCCAAAATTCAAAAAACATAATGCTCAATAGTGTATGTTGTATTTCCCCCAAAAACCCCCTAATACCCCTTACCTACAGCGGCAGAGCCAACATCTAACATTTTTTGTATTTTTAATTTTAATATATCTGATCTAATTAAGCTGATAATTCCAGCCCCGCTGTCAATCAGACCGTCATGCCAGGCGGTTTTGTTCTCGTCCAACGACACACATACTAAAAGAGGATCTATGTCCGTCTGGCACAGATTTACCGTAACAACAAGGCTTTCATCATATGTATCAATCTCCTCATCACATACTAACATATCATTACTCAATGGCGATAAACTCGTTTTTATATCCCAAGTCCATAAGTTTCCTCTTCTACTTTACCTATTTCTGTTCTTGAAGGATCCAAGGGAATGGCATCTATCTCCAAGCAATCACCCGGTGATGTGAGATCAACTTCATTAGAAATGATTTTACTATGTGCCATTTTAATAGCTTCTTCATCAAGGAGCCGAGAAATAGGTAAAACATCGACCCCCTCCACAAATTGGCTCTCATTTGTGGAGTGGCCTAGTTTCCCCGTTTTTTACTGAATTTATTTTCTCCTTGACACTGACCTGGCTTGTGTGATCCCTTACACACATCACAGTTTTTAATATAAGTCTCTCTGCATCTAACACTGGCATCACCATCATCCCTATAACTTCCTACTTCTACTCCTGCTTTTCCAGGGGACGGTGACCTATACTGATTACTATTTGTTTTTACTTCAGCATTACCACGAGGTGGAGTATTATCAGGGCAACGTATACCTGCATGAGGCCCTTTACAAAAAGGGCATGGTCTGTGAACCTCCGATACCTGTGTTACTGAAGATTTATAAAATCTACAGTCAGTTCTTTTATGACCTTTCTTTTTACAATATGAACATATTTTTAAATATTTAAAACAGTCACTCATGACATGTCCATACAGATCACAATAATCACACTGAAGACCTTTGTCATCTGTTGGGAAATGTTTGTGGTAGTTTTGGGGGGATGTATTTTTTTTTTTTTTTTGTGTTTTTTTCCCCCGTTTCTTTTTTTGTCCCCCCCCCAACCATCCTGACCGTACAATCCCACACATGCTCCCCTCTGCCCCCTTTGTCGCCACCCTCGATTCCACAGCACCTTCCGCATTTTTTTTTTTCGGGGCCGGGGCGCAAAGCGCCTCAGGCCGCGAACTAAAACCCCCCCCCAAACTGCTTCCTAACTTACCGGGTCCGTACGCCATAGCGATCCAACACGACGATCAAACCTCGACGAACGAACCACAACCACCGTGAACGATTTTTAGCATCGAAATCCTTTTCCAAAGGGGGGGGGGTTTGTTTTTTCGTATGTTCCTTTTTTTTTTTTACTGGGGGGGTTTTTTGCGGGGGCCTTTTTCCCACCCCCCCTTTCGTGTTTTCTGTAGTAACGGGCTTTGGGCAGTTTTTTTGTTTGCATTATCCGCTGTTATTCATCTTTTTTTCGATCAAGCAGTTCCAGTTTTTCAACGACTCGTTCCAACTGGCTTTTGCTACGTCTATACATATTGTTCATTGTGTGCGTTAGATTTCGGACAAATTTTGGCTCAACCCTTACCATTATTTCCCTCCAGTTGTATTATATGAGGTATTAATAACTCTAACACTTTATTAAATCACGATCAAATTTATCGGCCAGCTGCTACAAGTTCGCTTCCCACGAGGACTCTGTATTTTCATCAGATTCATTTGCTAAAAGATGTTCTCTCATTTTCTTTTTCTACATTTGGGGGGTAAAACTAAGTAGTTTAAAAGCTTTCTCTAAAGAAATTTATGCTGGATGCGCATATCGATGCCATCGTATGCCTTCGCGGCAATTGCTCTAGCGCAAGGCAAACATTCGGAGTGCGTTTCTCCTTGCCTAAACAGTCAGCGTGATATCGTGTCGCGTATTTTGCGTTCATCTTTCTTCTTCTCCTCCTCTTTATTGCCATTTGATTAATTATTTTCTTCAACTGAATAATAAATTCTATCTTTTAATAACTAAGTGCATTAGAGCTGGGTGAAGACCCTCCAACTGCCTACCCATAACCTCAACATTGTTGAGAGATTTTGGGATAGTTGTGGGTACAATAAGCCTCAAATTCTGTCATATATTGAAGAAAGTCTTGATCTGCTTCATAACAGTATTTACCAGGATCAAGAACTTTTATTTTGTGAACTTTTTACTAACTCCGTAAGGAGTGCTATAGCTTGCATCATCAAAGCTTGTTGTTGTTGAACTGTTTCTAAATGTGTTAAAATTGACTTTTGTGCGTTAGGCACCTGAAAATGTGACAAGTGCGGCGCTATGTTTTCTACTTTATTATTTCTAGGTTTCGCAGCAGTGCCAGTCACATTCTTTGGTCTAACCGGACTATTATGAACAGAGTGTACATTCGCCGCTTCTAACGGTGAGACTTCTAAACCAGATGTTCCTGGGACATTTTCAACTTGTCCAGAACCAGTCTGTACTGTATCTGATTCATCATTAGCATTTAATTGAACATTTTCCCTACATGAATTCATTAACATTTGTTCGCCCTTCCTTACATGAATTCATCAACATTTGTTCGCGTTTTTGTAATATAGACATTTTACTATTAAACTCATCCAAAATTACATTTACCTTCTCTTCAACATTCAAACCACCCCCAGCCCCTCTCAAAGGAGATACTGACAGAGCGTCTGGGTTAAAGATGTCTTCTCCTGACTCCTTCCTCCGACTCCAAAACTGCTCAGTCGGTCTTTATCCGGCTGTTCCATTTTTATTTATTTTATTAAAAAAAAAACGTTTAATTAGAAGTTTGATAAAAATATTAGTTAGTATTATAAGAATGAGAAAAAAATGAGAAAAAAAAAATATAGTAAGTTTTGAGAAGAATATGTTTTAAATGAAAAAAAAAATATTGTAAGAGATTAAAAAAAGATTATGTATGTGCCTAAACATAAATTCAGTACCAGGCCAATGGTTCTTTCGAATAAACTAAGCCTACCTAAATTTTGACTGCACTTCAGTCCTTATATATCCCTATAAATAGAACATAGTTATGTGGCTACTTTCCCTTAACAAGTTTCAAATTAGACAAAACTACTATAGCTGCATTGAATTAGAAGAAATAGATATTTATTAAATCTATAAGCTTGGCAATTAGAATCTCTCCGACTTAAGACAGTTTCTGATAATTTCAGCTAATAGGGTCTTGCAAAAAATTATTCATACAATCACGATTCAGGATATAAAAAAAAAACTAAATAAATTAGAAATTTCAAAATTTTAAATTGTTATGATTACCTCAAAGCAACATCAAATAATAATACAGAAAATAATGTTACATACACATGCATGTAACTTGTACTTCAGTCATGAATCTTAGTGATATTATATTACATTAACTAGTGTTTACTTTACAGACTACAAAATGTATACGCTACACAATACACAATAATAATCTGGTAATCTTTGTACTACACTACAGTAATTTCTTTAAGGTACTATATTTAAGGTAATATAATACTAGTGCTACAATGATTTTCTAGTGTTATTCTATGTAACAATTACTATGTTATTGCACTAAATGTACTTTCTATAGTTATTACGTTAGAGTTACTACATTAAGGATCCACTTTCTATGTTTATAGGAGGATAAGAAGTAATATCTACAATTTTAGTTATTTCTACTATGCTGCCACGCTCAAAAATCAGCGTCCCTGTTCGGGCGTCCACGTAAATATAAGGTATGTAGCGGAGAGGAGGTTATTCACTCGCGCTTATGTTTTATTCAAAGCAACCCATACAGGGTAATGATTGGAAAAAAAAGGAGGAGATTGAATTAAGCCCGTATTGTGTCGCCCCTCTGCACAAAGTGATCCCCTACTTTCCTAACCAAATTAAAAATACGAAGCCAACGATGTGCTCCTTCAATGATCTATCCCGGATGGAGCTTAAGATTTCGCTCCCCAGAGTCATTATGTCAACAGGGACCACACTTTAAAGCGCACGGCAGCTGTTAGTTGGCAACATTTATCTCTAATAATATCAAAGATAGATAGAAGGATGAGAGAGAATAAGAAGTTTTAAGAAATGGTGGATTAAACTAAATTTAAAAATAAAGTATAAAGTTTATTTAAAGATAATTAGGAATTCTAAATAAAAATTGATTATATAGAATAATACAATATACAAGGGACATTCACAACCGAGATCAAGCATACAGGTTGACGATGGTTTATGAATGTCTAAAAAAAAAATCAAATATATTTTAAGATTAAATTTTATGTACAATAATTAAGGATAAGTAATTAAATGAAGTAAATTCCGGTGACAATGATATCCCTACAATTAAGAGCAAAAAAAACAACATACAAATACGATGAACATTCACGACCAAGATCAAACTATACAGATTGATTTGGTTACTGAATGTTCTTAAAGGATTATTATCTTAAGATTAAAGTATCTATTACAATAATTAGTCTAAGTAATAATTAGTCATGACAAAAGTGAATAGTGGATTAAACTTATACAATTAATGCGCTATCTAACCCTACCGGATTCCACTTCGACATGCAAGACTTTCAATAGTAAGTTCGTAAAAAATGTAATACTTAAATTTATATCTTTTTATTGAGTTTCATAAGTTTGATTGGTTCAATTGAGAAGTTAAGTTATTGCTCCCCAGATTGGTTTCAATGAATTTTGAGTATAATTATGGAGCTCCCAGCTCCGGTTGTCTGTGTAAAAACAGTTAAACATTTTAATAACCTTTCTCGCAAATTAATTTAATTAAACAAATTGAAACATTTATGATTAATGATTAATAGAGAACCTACCCCAATTGTGGGACGATTTCAACGACGTTTTATTAAACTAGTCTAGACTTTATATTATCAAGCAGGCAGAGAACAGAACAGAAAACATGGAAGTTCTGTCTTATACATTCAATTCAATAATATAGACTTCTAAGAACTTTGATAACAGAAACATCCACAATTGACTGATATATAATGTCCCTGCCTAAACTGAGTTAATGACTATGATTGAAAAAGTTAAAACCATAAAAGCAAAGCTGAAGAACCTGAAATTGATAATATACTTGGTAATTACATTGTACATATATTTTGGGGCGTATGGCCATACACAAATACATGACACACAAAATAATAAAAAAAAATAACTTTTGAACATAAAATTAATAGAAATCATACATATATAAGATAGCAGACATGCTCTATAAGCGACACGGTAGAGTATTGCACCTTTTACAATTACCAATTGTGCAACCAAATTAAAATAGCACATCCAACTTCTAATTACAGAATAATTAAAGCTAAAACGGCAATATTTGAGTATAAATGTTTGAAACATGACCTCTAAGGGTATTTAGCTATCGATTCTCGAGATTGAGTATATATATAGTGATTTAGGGCATATGCGTGAGAATAAACAGTATATATATATATAATATATAATATATATATATATATAATAATATAATATATATATATAATTAAAATATATAATATATATATTATATATTAATTTTTTTTTTCTATTGCAGATGACCCGGTGCACCCTTAGAAATTATTATCCGATGATGATCAAGTATTTTTGTGGCATATTGCTGTTGTTCATTTTTTTGGGTGAAAAAAGGCGAAAAGATACTTGGACTTGGCTCGCAAAGAATAAATTTAGGAATGAGGACAAAAAGTGTAAGTATGCGGTAGTTATATATATTATAATATATATATATATATATATATATATATATATATATATATATATATATATATAATATATATAATATATATATATATTATATATATATATATTATATATATTATCAGGTGTTGAGGACGATAGTGGAAAGACGAGGATAGATAGAGTGAGAAACGAATGGTTTAGGGAGAGAGTTGGTGGTGCCTGTGTTGGACAGGATAGATTCGGCGAGACTGAGATGGTTGAGGCATATAGTAAGGATGCCGGGGAAACGAGTCGAGAGAAGAAAGCTGGTGTGGAGAGTGAGGTAGTAAGCAGAGAGGAAGACTGAGGAGATGAAACGCTTATGGCAAAGAGCCCTGAAAAGACATGGACTGCCCGAGATGCGCCAGCTGATGGAGGATGGTATACTTCTGAAAGGACTGCGTGGAAATCGATGATGTCTCCGCTGACAGGCTGTAGGCCTCCCTGAGGGGAAGACGTAAGTAATATATATATAACCAATTCAAGCCCAATTAGACCAAATTGTATAAGCTCAACAGTAGAATAAAGAATTAATGCAATTTAACTGGAAAAAGAATTGGCATGATATACCGAAAGACAACCACAAACCCCACTATAAAAATATTCTTGTACCAATAAAAAATCCACACTTTGCACGCTCAACAACCACCAACACCTGAAACCATATGTAAAATAAAATTCCCAGCCCCCCCCAAAAAACAATGCAATATTCTTATCTCACTATTCAAAAATTAGTCATAAACCCCTAAACCCCCACTAACAGACAAATTATTAAAAGGTTGAAAATCATCCAAGAAACTCCCCCCCCCCCTCCTTCCTATTCATTCCTTTAGAAGTATTCAACATTATTAAAAACTTTCAAGCAGTAGGACTCGACCATATAATCCAATATCACTTCGAACACCTAGGAAACAATACTATCACAGCCCTCACACGTGTTTAATGTTGCATGCAAGCCAATACCGTACACTACCACCTTTATGGAAGCATGCATGTATAATACCATTATTACAACCAGACAAACCACATAATAACACAGCTTTATACAGACTTATATAATTACTTTCTACGATATCAAAGTATTTGGAAAATTATTCCTCCCAAGAATTTCCCCCCTTATCCCTCTATCAGACTCACAACATGGTTTTACCAATCTAACCCAACACATTCTCACTGGTTTTTACCCAACTCACCTCCCCCACCCACCTCCCCCCCAACATACTCTCTTTGTAGCAATAGACATCAATAAGGCATTTGATACAGTTCGCTGTCACTATTTAATAGAGTTCTGAAATGTCTCAATAACAAAAAAAATAATAGCAAATTTCCTATCGATCACACAGCTAGGCATTCCGAAGGACACGACTCTTTCCATTCATACAAATTGTATAATGGATTCCCCTAGGGAGCCAATCTTTTACCTACACTCTTTAGCCTTTTTCTTTTATGCATATCCTCCCTCATCCCACTTCCCCTTTTATAAAAATTCCCTCTATAAATATTGCATGCAGAGAACTGCCACAATATATAAACCTATTGGAACAATGGCTAATAACGAGCAGGATGACTGCATCAACTCAAAAATCTATTAACTTGCTCACCAGAGACATAAGGGAATCTAACATCCCTCCAGAAATATTACTATCAAAACAATAGACTTCCTTTCAATAAACAAATCTAACACCCTAGGTTGACCTTTGCATACACATACGACATCACCCCTACATCAATATCACTTCAAGAGCCACACGTAAATTAGATGCACTCAAAACACTTTACTGCGAACAAACTTTTGCCAATATAAAGAAACTCACAATTAGTATAACAGACAAACCTCCACCCCTTCTTGCATTAACTCCCTCAGTATTACAGCAAATATCTGAAATTGGAAACTGTTAAAATTAAACAATAATTAGTAAATTTATTTTTGAAATATAAAATGAATTCAGCTTTAATGAATGAACGAATACTTAAATATATAGCAGGCTGTTTTATCTTGTTAGTTCTAATGTGCCTAATATAAAACCTACTATACATAACCTTAGACATATCCATCTAGTGGTATTTTCTTAAAATTAGGCTAACATCTGTTTCCGCAACTTACCCATGATCGAGATTCTAGATGTAAATTTATTACTTTGAACCATCTTTTCGAGTAAAATTGTTGATATAGAAGTGCTTGACTCAAGTCTTTAATTATTTATAACTATTATAGTAATATTTTAGATTTACCGTATATATTTATCACCACAGCACAGTACAATATTACATCACTGAACTATTAATCTTTGTGAGTTAGCTAGTTTTAGAACAAGGTGTCATTCTCGAACATTCGTTCTTTTATAAGATGTCATCTATTTTGCTTTGTTTTAGTTTTATCCTGGAAGAATCACGTTTATCTTTTTTACATATAAAATGTTTAAAATAAAATAAGTAAATATTTTTAATAATTTATATTATTTTACATTTGTTTTATTGGGAATTTTATTTAACAACTTTGTCAATATTGATTAGTTGTAAATGGTACTAGAATTTATTTGCTTCCTCATGTGGGATTTTGAAAGACTTTGCAGCGTATGATGTCCAAAAAACTGACAGATATTCATTGGAAAAAAGTTTATGGTGTGCCTCTGCCATTGTTTCTGGCTCTTCTGGCACATTAGCAAATTTACATCTAATGGAATTCACTATCCAACTGACAGTGAGGCTCTTGAAAGTAATCAAAGAACAGCTTCTGAGTTTGGTAAGATACTCTATAACTGAATCCTTCATGCTACTAAAGTAAAGAACACAATCTTTCAGAAACATAGCTAACTTTGGAAAGATAGCTAGCTTGTTTTTGTTGTACTTTTTGATTACAATACAGTAGCTTTGATCCAAATACTGAAATATTTTCTTTACCAAAATGACTTTGATATATTTTACCCTCATACCCAAAAGACATAAATTGGCAGGTAACATTTTGAAACTATTGCAGTTGAACTGCATGGTAAAATATTTTTATCAATAATTTTGTATATATAAACTCGATGATTATTTGTGTTTGTGCCTGTTAAGAGAATTGTGAGTAGATTATATACAGTATTTGGCTGAGATACTCGAGCGTCTTCCCTATATATTTGATGATGGGAATATTTTCAGCAGGTGGAAGCTTATAAAAAGAAAAAAGATATAAACAATTAATTTCTAGAAAGGTTTTGCCATTTTTTTTTTTGGTGTGTGTGTATGTGGCAATTCATTGCTGTTCTGGAAGCTCACGGTTAACTTAGATGGTCTTCTAAATATTTTTTTAGCTTATTGTATACAATAAGCTGAAACTCAAACATGGAGCTGAAAAGGTGCAGAAGCTCAATCAGAGTATTCAGAGAATTGTGAAATGAATTTTAATATAGCCACCTATTAGTTATCATAAATAGTTAAAGGAATATTGGTTTTCATATTTTTAATTTCATTTTCTTGATAACATGTTTTAGTATATTTAAGAATAGTATCTTTCTCATCTCGGTAACCACAAATGCAAATAATTATGGGCTTGGGAATGGCAACTTATATCTGTATTATTAAGTTTATATTCATTAAATTCTGTTATTAATCTGAATTTTTTTTTTTTTACTTTTACTGTGAAGAAAAATCAGTTTACTTAGTATTTTTTAAAAAAAAACTTTTCAGTGAGAAAGATATTGACGAAGTTTTGCAAACTCACACAGTTTTTACCAATGTGTCGAAGGGGCAGGTGGCGAAGAAAGAAGACCTCCTTAAATGCTTTCAAATGGAAGATCAATCCAAGGTTTACTAATATTAATTTTTATTATTTTTATCATTATTATTATTATTATTATTATTATTATTATTATTATTATCTTCATCTACCTCCTATCCCCAGATTGGGGCTGAGGTGCATAGCATACACCAGAACAGAAAAGTAATAGAAGAACATGATGCATGTCAAAAAGAAAGCCCCCCACCCTCATCTCTTTTAAGTGACAAGTGGCAGTCAGAAAAATCCACCCTAGGGTTTCACGAGACTGAGACGAACTCTCACTGCGGTATCTCGTCGATGTTGCGTTCATGCCCTGGGAAGCTCACAACCATACCACCTCACAAAACCCCACCATTCACTCTTGTTATGCACCTTTCTTCTCACCTCAACCAAACTCATTCCTCCCCTTCAGGCTTTCCTTTATTGACTCGATCTACTTTTTCTTCAGTCTAACATCCGGTCAATCCCCAGCATACTCACCACTATGTATCTGCTTATCCAACCGACTATCATCCATTCTTTCCACATGACCAAACCATCTCAGTGTACTCTTTTATTCTCTCATTTATGCCTTTCTTCACATCACACAACTCCCTAATGTGTTCATCTCATTTTATTAATTCTTCACACCGAAACACGTCCCTAAAATCTTGTCCATCTGAATCATTGTACCTTAGATCCACTCTTATTCAGAACTATAGTTTCACTACTATACATTGAAACAGGTAACAACAGACCTTATGCAAATCTCTAGCACACTCAAGACTTAGTCTCTTTACATCCACTAAGGATTTAATTGCACCAGCCATCTTCTCCTCCCATTCACAACTTTCCACTACACTCTGCATCATCTGTTCCCTTTCATTCAACATATATCCTAAATATTTAAACTCTGATACTTGTTCCAGTTGCTCACCATCTAACATGACTTCACACTGTGGACTATCCTCACCACAACCATAACCTTTACTCTTATCTACATTTACTTTCAAACCGCCTCCTTTTACACACCTTGCCAAACCCCTCTACCAATCATCTCAAACTCTCTTTAGATTTGCCAAACAAAACCAAATTATCTGCATACAATATGCGGGGCAGCCTCCACTCTCTTCCATTCTTCATCATTCTAGCACCTTCCCTTGCCACCCTTACCTCTAATTCTTTCATAACCCCATCCATATGCAAATTAAAATAACCATGAAGACAACACATCCCTGCCTCACTCCACTATTAATTTAAAACCAATCACTCTCAACTCCATTTATTCTTAACACGTTTCACTATTGTCATACATAATTTTGATTCCATTCAGAAGTCTACCACCAACGCCATAGATCGCTAACGCATGCACAATGCTTCCCTATTAATCCTGTTATACGCCTGTTGCAAGTCCATAAAACCTAAATACAATTTATTCTTCTCTCATTTTCTGAATCATTTGTTTCAAAGTAAAAATATGATCCACATTATTCTCTACCACTTCTAAATGCACCTTGTTCTACACCAATCAGTCCTTCAGTCACTTGGCGTACTCTTTTGACCAAAATACCAGCAAATATCTTCCCTACGACACTCGATAAACTAATTCCCCAATATTTCCTACAGTTCCCCTTATCCCCTTTACCCTTTATTATTATTATTATTATTATTATTATTATTATTATTATTATTATTTTTATTATTATTATTATTATTTTTATGATTATTAGTAACTTATCATTATTATTGGTTTATTAATATAGATTTAAATGTTTAAATTTTTTTTTTTATAATCCGGAAAATAATTTTGCAAGGAGTCAACAAATATTACTGACTCCGGGAGTCGGATAATTTTTTGCTGACTCCTCATTCCTGATTTATAACCGTCTTCATTTTGTTTTGTAATTGTTTTAATTCCCTCGAAATTAAGAACATATTCATTTATTAGTCTTTCTGTCAACACAACCTTTAGTAATCTGGTCGAGAACTACATTTCACTTCTTTGGTCTCCTTTCACTTGTTTTGTTTTAATTCGTGTTTTGCATACAACATTCATTTTAACCACACAAAATGTAATGAATCCTTTTGTCATCTGAAACATATACTTAGCTTTATATTCTATCTTTTTCTAATTTTATCCTCAAATCAACTATTCTAGTTAATCAAAGTTATCCAGATAGTTATCATCATTTTTCACCAAGTATTAATCTATACTAATGTTAACTCTAGGCCTTGATCTATCTTTCACATAATCATGGCTTCATTGTTTGCTTTACTTACTTTCAAGCCTTACACTTAACTTGCTTCAGCGAACATATCCAGCAAATACTGATGTTTCTTTTCAGAATCTTCAATTTGATCTGTATCTATCACTTCGAAATTGGATAATTTTCTCACCTCCTAGATTATTCAAATAATTGAATTATATGTTGTTAACGTCCAGAAACGTTTATACCATAAACGAAAACAATGATTTTATATATTTATTAATATATATCCATCATCATCATCCACCTTCTTTCCCCAGATTGGGGGTAAGGTGAGTCACATGCACTGGAAACAGAAAAGTAGTAAAAGAATAAGACGCAAGTCGAAAGGAAAGCCCAGCCTTACTACCCCCTTTATACCCTTAAGTTATAACTCGTCGCATTCAGGAAAATCCACCATAGGGCTTCATGGGACTGCGTCGAACCCTCACTATGGCATGTCGTCAATGTAGGGTTCATCCCTTGGTCCAGGTGAGCCACAACCATAACCCCTCACAAAACCCAGCTACCATACTCCCATTATGCATCTTTCTACGCCTGCCAAATTCACATTCCTTTACTGACTCAATCCACTTTTTTCTTCGGTCTCCCAGCTGGTTGATTCCCAGCACATACCACTATATATCCTCTTAACCAACCTACTATCATCCATCCTTTCCACATGACCAAACCATCTCGATATACTTTCATT
Source organism: Trachelipus rathkii (assembly GCA_015478945.1). NCBI lineage: Eukaryota > Metazoa > Arthropoda > Malacostraca > Isopoda > Trachelipodidae > Trachelipus > Trachelipus rathkii. The sequence goes on from JABUQX010014085.1 coordinate 23,330, forward strand.
CATTCTCTTACTCCTTTCTTCACACCACACAACTCAATGATGGGTTCATTCCTTATTTAATCAATTATTCTCACACCTAACACCCCCCCCCCCCCCCACATTATCCCTCTCCAACACATTGAACTTTAGATCTATACCTCTTATTCCAGACCATAGTTTCACTACTATATATTAATACAGGTAACAACATACCCTAGCGCACTTAAGATTTAGTCCCTTTACATCCACCAAGGATTTAATTGCACCAGCCACCTTCCTACCATTCACAACTTTCCTGCTACACTCTGCATCATCCGTTTCTTTTCATCCAACATATATCCTAAATATTTAAACTCAGAAACTTGTTCCAGCTGCTCACCATCTAACATAACTTCACACTGAGGACTGTCCTCGCTCACAACCATAACCTTACTCTTATCTACATTTACTTTCAAACCCATCCTTTTACACACACTCTAAAAATCTCTTCAGATTCGTCACACAAAACCGGAATATGATAGATAGGGCACCCTCCACTCTCTTCCATTCTCCATCACTCTAACACCTACCAATGCTATCCCCACTAATTCTTTCATAACCCCATCCATATGCAAATTGAATAACCAAGGAGACATAACACACATCCCTACCTACCCTATTATATTAAACCAATCACTTGGGACTCCATTTATTCTTACACACGCTTCATCGTCTGTCGTACATACTTTTGATTCCATTCAGAAGCTTATCACCAACACCATATATCACTAACACCTGCCATAGAGCTTCCCTATTAATCTTATCATATATATGCCTGTTGCAAATCCATAAAACCTAAATACAATTTATTCTCCCCACTTTCCCAATCATTTGTTTTGTTTCAATGTAAAGATTTGATTCACACATCCTCTGCCACTTCTAAACGCACCTTGTTCTTCACCAATCAGTCCTTCTAGTCACTCGACGCACTCTTTCGGCCAAAATACCAGCATACCTTCCCTACAACTCAATAAACTAATTCCCTTATATTTCCTATAGTTACCCTTATCCCCCACTTTTATGAGTAAGGGTACCTATTACTTCCTCTCCAACCCTCGGAACTATACACCCATAAACGCTTTGTTACACAACCTAAAAATCCAATCATTCCTCGCCTCCGTTCTTGGATCATTTCACCAGTAATTTTATTTATAACATCGGCAGATTTACCATTTTTAATCCTTTTCACTCTACCTATTCTCTTTGGTAATAACTTCATCCTCAAAAATACCTATTCCTTCTGCACCATCAAACCCACACACACACATTCACTATCCCCTTCAGCTAATAAATATGTAGATTTTCCTATGAGCCCTCCACACCTCTACATCCATTTTTATAAGTTACGAAAGCACCATCCCTATTCATTATTCATGAACCCTTATTCTCATTCTACCCTTTCGCGCCTCCTTCCGAAAGAGCTTCCTATTTCCTTTTAAGTCCCCATTCATCCTCCTTCCAAACTGTTCATTTACCTTTTTTTTTTTTTTTTTTTTTTTTTTTTTTTTTTTTTTTTTTTTTTTTTTTTTTTTTTATTTTAATATTTCTTTTTTCCTCTTCAATTACAAATATTTTTATTTGAAACCTCATCTCTAGCTTTTAGTGCATTCAACCACGCTTCTTTAATGAATATGTATACATGAGTTTCAACCACCTTGCATCACCTGTTTCATTCCACCACTAATTGTTAACATTCTTACTTCCTACTTTAGCAAAACCACCATATCTCTTTTGCACTACTAACAACCGCTTCATTCATTTGCTTCCAGATTTGTTCAGTTTCAACTTGTTCACATTCAACTGATTTACTTGCAAGCGCTCTGAAATAAATATTTATCCTTATTTTATTACCTTGTTCACTTAACTTCTCACTCTTAATTCTACCCACTTCCTTCCTTATTACCATCCTTTCCATGCAAGCCCCCACTAACTTAATTTTACATAAAACAACATAATGATCCGATAATCCCATTCCTAACCCCATCACTGATTTAACATTCAACACATACTTCAACATCATCTTCACCAACACAAAATCAATCATACTTTTCACTTCGATACCATCTCTACCTACACACCAACTCCCATTATACTATGAAAATTTTGACGGAAAAAGTACATTGCACACACACCCCCTCTCTCCTACAGAAATCAATCACCTTCCTACCATATTTTTCTCCCATCAATCCCAAAGACCTGCTTAAACATCCCTTTGATCACCTACAACCATTAGGTCACCCAACAATTAATCTGAAGCTCCTACTCACCCCATCCAAAACATCATTCAGATTATCCCAGAAAATCGCACTCTCTTCAACATTACCTTCCTCCGTTTTTTTTTTTTTTTTTTTCATAATAATAATAAAAAAATAGAAAAAAAAAATAGAATATCTAAAGATATTTCAGACTTATTTGGTCTTTGACTTCCTTTTATTCTTCTTATTCTTAGAAAAAAAATTCCTCTTCATCCATGAACATCGAAGCATATGAATTAACAAACTAATTAGCAGAAGTTTCTTTAACATTTTCCTCTTCTGCCTGCTTCGTTTTTTCTTTCATAGGTTCTCTTGTTTTATCAGCATCGTTAACAAGGGAGAAGCCATTCAAGCAATTTATTTCTCTTCTTCATCATCAAATAATTTTCAGACAACTTCAACATTTTCAAAACATTCTTCGGACATAACATCGGACAAAACACGGTTATACATTGGACAAAACATCAGCGCTGCATACACCTCCATTGCATGAGTTGGTGCTACCGACGAAAATCCAACCGGTGTGCTCCCATGGACCATATGTCACAACCACACATACCTTGACATTTTAAAACTTAAATTTAACCACGAATTCTAGTACTCACACACACAAAATCTACCATAGCTCTGTACCACAAGTCACTCATCAGAATTGCAACTCCTTCTATCCCTTCTCATTCCTTTCCACATTAGCACATACACATTTCACACCACACCATTCGTTTTCACCGTTTCCTTCCATCTTTGTTTCAGTCACAGCGAGCAAATCAAATTGCCCTTTCAAAACACATCCATCACCTCTCCTTTTCTTCTAAACATTTATTCCTCTGACATTCCATGTACCCATGCGATTCATACATTTTCGCCGAAAGATAGAAGGCCGCTTATGGCGATCAGGACCTTCTCCGAGGCATGCATTAGCATTTCTGGCAAAAGTAAGTGGTAGTGGCCAGCCAACCCAACTCTCAATATATATATATATATATATATATATATATATATATATATATATATATATATATATATATATATATATATATATATATATATATGTATATATATATATATGGTATATATATATAATATATATGCAATAAATGACTGAGAGGGACTGATTGGTGAAGAACAAGGTGCGTTTAGAGTGGTAGAGGATGTGTGGATCAAATCTTTACATTGAAACAAATGATTGAGAAAATGATAGAGAATAAGAATAAATTGTATTTAGGTTTTATGGATTTGCAACAGGTGTATGATAGAGTTAATGCAGGTGCAGGTGTTAGTGATATATGGTGTTGGTAGGCTTCTTAATGGAATCAAAAGTATGTATGATGATAGTGAAGCGTGTGTGTAAGAATAAATGGTGTCAATGGTGATTGGTTTAGGATTAATAGTGAGTAAGACAGGGTTGTGTTGTCTCCTTGTATTCAATTTGTATATGGATAAGTTTATGAAAGAATTCATGGTGGGATGGCAGGAAATGGTGTTGAATGGTGGAGAATGGAGCTGAGTGGGAGGGTGCCCCACCTATTATATGCGTATGATTTGTTTTGTGTGGTGAACTGAAGAGAGTTTGAGAGGATTGATAGAGCAGTTTGGCAGGTGTAAAAGGTGTGGCTTGAAAGTAAACGTGGATAAGAGTAAGGTTATGGTTGTGAGTGAGACAATTCTCAGTGTGAAGTTATGTTGGGGATGGTGAGCAGCTAGAACAAAGTGTCTGAGCTTAAATATTTAGGTATATGTTGATGAAAAGGAACTGACGATGCAGAGTGTAGGAAAGTTGTAATGCATGAAGTGGCTGGTGCAATTAAATCGTTGGTGAACATAAAAGCCTTGAGTGCGCTAGGGTCTACATGAGGGTATGTTGGTTACCAAGTATTGTATGGTAGTGAGACTATGGTCTGGAATAGAAGTATAGATCTAAAGTTCAATGTGTTCAGATGGGACAACTTAGGGTGCTAGGTATAAGAACTTGATAAAGCAGAGAATGAATCATTAGAGAGTGGTGTGGTGTGAAGAAAGGTAAATGTGAGAATAATGAAAGTATGCTGAGATGGTTTGGTCATGTGAAAGTATGGATGGTAGTCGGTTGGTTAATGGGATGTATAGTGGTGAGTGTGTTGGGAACCGACCACCTGGGAGACCTGAAGAGAAAGTGGATTGAGTCGGTGAAACGAACACCTGAAGGAGAGAAATGTGAGTTTGGCAGAGGCGAGTAATAAAGGTGCATGATATATAGAATGGCGGGGTTTTGTATGGGGTATGGTTAGGCCCACCTGGGCCAGGGGATGTGAACCCTTACATTGACGATTTACCATAGTGAGGGTCCGCCGTGGTCCCATTTTTCAGGTGATTTTCTGTCTGTGACGAGCTCACTAATTAATTGTACAGAGGGGGCGGTAAGGCTGCTTTCTTTTCGACTTTTTTGTCATGTTCTCCTACTGTTTTCTTTTCCGGGATGCTTGTACAGCACCTTACCTCCAATCTTGGGGAAAGAGGGGTTGGTGTGAAGAAAAAGAAAGAATATATATATATATATATATATATATATATATATATATATATATATATATATATATATATATATATATATATATATATATATATATATATATATATTGCAGATTTGCTTATTAATATTGGATAAAGGAGAACTTCAAGTCTCAGATAAGGAAAGACACAACAACTTAGAAAGCAGCTTCAAAGAAATAGCCACAATCGTAGCAGACAAATGCATTAACCCAGAAACGAAAACTCCATACACAGTTTCCATCATTGAAAAGGCAATGAAAGATATTCATTTCTCCATCAAACCCAATAGGAATAATAAACAGCAAGCTTTGGATGTCATGAAACAGTTAAATGAGGTGATTTGAGAATTTTCTCTATATATGAATATAATACTTTTATTATTATTATTATTATTATTATTATTATTATTATTATTATTTTTATTTTTTTATTTTTTTTTTATTATCTTTCTTTCTCCTCCCTTCACATTCCCATCCATGGGGAATAGAATACCGTAGTTAAGTAGAAGAGCATGACGTAAGTCGAAAGAAAATGTCGTCTCATATCCTTTTAAGAGCGTGCCCGTCGCAGCCAAACATCCACCCTATATCTTACAACACCTCGACGGACCCCCACTATGGTATCTCTTCAATTTCATAGTTCATCCCCCTGAGCCTGGCCCACAACCATACCCCCTCCCAAAATCCCCCCATTCTCTCTTCTGCCTTACTTATTCCTTTCCTTGAGACACTCCTTTACCGAATAAATCCTCTTTTTCTTAGATTTCCCAGGCTATTGATTCCCAACACACTCACCAATATACATCCACTTTACCAACCAACTACCATCTGCCCTTTCCATATGACCAAACTATCTTAAAATACTCTCAATTATTCTATTATTCACCTTTCTTCACAGCACACAGCTCCTAACATGCTATTCCTCATTTTATCAATTCTTCTCACGCCTAACACACCCCTAAGATTATCCATCTGTGCAGACTGCACCCTGGATCTATACTTCTTATTCCACACTATAGTGTTGGATGGCGAGCAATTGGAACAAGTGTGTAAGGTTAAATATTTTGGCTCTATTTTAGAAGAAAAGTGAACGGATGATGGTGTAGTAGGAAAGTTGTGAATGGCAGGAAGGTAGCTGGTGCAATTAAATTTTTGGTGGATAGTAAGGGACTAAGTCTTGAGTGTGCTAGGGATTTGCATGAGGATATGTTGATTGATTAAATGAGGAATGAACGTGTTAGAGAGTTATGTGGTGTGAAGAAATGTGGAAATGAGAGAATAAACGAAAAGTGCATTAAGATGGTTTGGTTATATAGAAAGGATGGATGATAGTTGGTTGGTTAATGACACTTAATTGATAAATGATGATTAAAAATATGAAAAGCATAGTAAGAAAATAGGCAGATATTTTCTAGCTTTTTCATTATTTATATAGCAAACTTACAGAAATTTAAAATGCTCCCAGAGCACTTGGCATTTTTAGATACATTAAAACTTAACACAAAACCCAGATAAAAGAAGATAAAAGGTTTATAAGTCCAAATAAAGTTAATTAACAAAATTCTAACATAATATTTAGATTACTTCAGAATAACTAAATTTTAACTAATTTAATTTATAAATTTTTGAAATCTTGATTACTCTAATCACTTTGATCAATACTGATAAAATTCTCTGATATGACGTAACAAAAATCTCACCTGAAGATAATTCTTGAAAAGTTCTGGTTGATGTGTGTATCACACAAAAATTTAAATTATTATAATATGATTTAACTTAGTACCATAATAAATAATTATAAAGTTTAATGCCATTTATACGTGTTACTATATTAAAGGTCGATCCCTCTTTCAATACAAGTTTAAAGGTAAAAAGCAAGTCTACTCCTTTTATAATATAAAATGAAAAAGTTTCTTATGGTATTAAAGTTTATAAATAAGACAAAAAGGTCACGGATTATTCATGAAAATAGTATTAACGAAAAAAAAAAAAAAAAAAAAAAAAACTAATATTCACAAAATAATAATCGCACTATCACATTAATTGTATAACGCAAATGTGGCGTCACACAGAAATCCTTCTTGGGATATGGCGTCACTTCCTCAACTGTTAATAATAAACTATATTGTAAAGTTTAGTAGATTTAATCAAATATAATGGATTCACTACCACTTTACTTTTTCAAACTCATTAATTCTTTATTTGATTTTTTTTATTTGCAATGGCAATATATGGAAAACTGTGCCTGCTATTTCAGTATCTTTAGCAGATGTAAAAAGCATCATAGTTATGTTGTGAGAGTAAAGTGCCAAAACTATCGGATTGTTTGGTAGTTAGAAGTTCTTTAAACCTTCCTATCTGTTTGATCAAAATTTAGATGAATCGTATAGAATTTATAGCATATAGGCCAGAAGCGTTATGACATCAGTCCTTAATATCCTCGATGCTCTGCAATGCACTTTGCAGTTTCCAAACCAAGATACCTATATTTTATGGTCACCATTCAAGGAAAAGGGGGGCAGGGTTCATTCAGAAAATTTGTATTTAAAATAGTTTTCTTTTTCTTTTATGTATTTAGTTTTTCTCACTCAAACTTTCATAGTTTTTCATTTTCAGCATGCATTCTGTTTTACCATTCATTTTATAAGAAAAACTATTCTTCAACTTTCTGGAATTATCAGAAACTTTTTTTTCCTTTCTTTTGCATTCTTAGAACTTTCACAGCACTTTTGCATCACTCTAACATCAATCTTGATTTTACTTATTTACAAGACTCGATAAATCCTATGTCGGAAATGTTAAGACTGTAGTATTATTTGATATGGCGGTTACGAAGAATTTATAATATAAATTAGGGCAGTACACAAAACACAGCATATACCATTCTAGTCTTTATTTACAACTACAAGAGGTAAACAATAAGTAGATAGGTTAATAATAAATACTGCCAATACTCAGGAGGAATATATATATAGAGTCGCGACACAATGGAAATAATATATAAAATATAGACTTTAGTTTATTTATTCTAACAGGAAGTATATTTTGTCACTTTTCTGTTACCATCTTCACTTAAAGTTAAGAAAATTAGTAGGTTAGGTTAGGTAAGCTGAGCGCTGAATGTGAAGTTTAACCCCATTTTGAAACAGACAATTTTGACTTTTGCCATTGACTAAATCCAAGCTTATATCGTTGGTACAGTACCAAACCCACGAATATGAAGCGTTGACCTTCAAAGTTTTCAATGCCGAAAGGATGAATGTGTTCGAAAACTTATTGCCACACCACGACTGGTTCCTTGTTCAATTCGCAATTTGTTCCAATCCCTAAAGTGAACATTAAACCCTTTTTTCTTAAAACTACAAATTTATTATTATTATTATAATTATAATTATTATTATTATTATTATTATTATTATTATTATTATTATTATTATTATTATTATTATTATTTATCAGGTTATTCCTATACAAAGAGCACAGATGAAAGTTAAGATTCAAATTCCTGGTAAAGAGGGTAAGAAAATTAACGAAAAGGAGACTCATGATCCAAATCTTACTATCGTATGTATTATTATTATTATTATTATTATTATTATTATTATTATTATTATTATTGTTATTATTATTATTATTATTATCCCCCCCGTTAACGTACCCCACCTTGTCGGGGTGGGGCTCAGATACCTTTTCCGAATGGTATCTGCGAAGTGGATAAAATGTTTTTGTTTTTCGTTGATTTTTCCCTTTTTGTGGTTCCCTCCTTCCATTTGTTTTGTTTCTATTATTATTATTATTGTTGTTGTTGTTCTTATTATTATTTATTTTTCCCGTTCCCCTTTACCCTTCCCTTCCTCAGTTTCTGTCCCTTCTCCTCTGTTTTCTGTACGTACGCACTACCCTACGTATCCCTGATCTCTCTCTTCTGGAGAGTCTTCTCCCATTCCCTGCTTCCTGGTGGCTACCGGGCTGTTGTCTCTGTGTATGTCATGGGCCCATCTTGCCCTCCTTCCTACGTGGGTGAGGGTAAAGTTAAAAACTGGTTTTTGTTGCCTTTCTCCGCCTATTGTAGGGGTCCTGAACCTTGCCCTTAACCTTGCAGGAGGCTGTCCTGCACTTGGGCGCATAATCTTGGGGTCTCGTGTCTTATCCGTGTGGTGCACGGCTTTTTATTTTCCATCTTTGGGACTGGACGCGGGGTTCCGGGGGCTTTCCTGAGGCCACACCCATGGCCCACCCTAGGCTGGGTGGGGCTTCTAGGGGGAGGTAGGTAGCTCTGGGCCTGTGGTGGCGGTTGCCGCAGTTACGCTGCCGGGATTTATGTTTCTATTTCTTCATTTGTGTTATTGAATTTGTGTTTTATTTATTGCGGTGCTGATGTTTGCAGGAGTATTTTCGGGGAAGAAAATCTAAAAAGTTTACCGCTTTCCAGAAAGGCGGCAATCACCATCTGGCGGGTCCCCAACCCGTCCCCTCCCTGGCCGTTCCCAGGCCTGCGTCCAGCAGGGGCTTTGACGCCCTTGTTGATGAAATGGTTGGTACTCCACCACCCACCCCTATCGCCCTCGATTCCGGTCCCGTTTCAGGGACTGCCCCGTCTAGACCAGGTGAGGCTGTTGTGGCCTCTCAGAATACCCTTGTCTCTCAGTCTTTACGTTTGCCATTCCAGGAGCCCCTGCGTCAGCGGGGTTCCATTCCTAAACGCCAGTATACGCCGACGATCACGTTCGCCGACCCCCCTCCAGGGGTCCCGGGTCTTGATTCCTACCCGCTTTATTTTTATTTACATTCTACGTCATCTCGTCCACTGACTTCTGTAAGCAGCCGCTCATCCTTAGTGATGCTTCTTTGGAAGCTGCTCTCCAAACTACTGAGCCACAGGCTACGCTAATGAGGAACGTTCCCTCTTGGTTTGTGCTGCCTCTCGTACCCAGAGCAACGTCCTTGCTTCCTATCCCATCTGGGAAGATTCCTGTCATTTCTTCTAAACCTGATGTTGTCCGTAACACGTCGAAGGGTACCATATATGCGCCGGAGTTCTGTAACGATGCTTCCATTGACATCCTAACTCATTTACAGGCTCACCACGTGCCTATCACCGACGTTTATCGGTTCCCTCCACGTAAGGATGACCCTCCTCCAAGACGAACCCTCGTCTTTTACTTACCTTTTCTGTGCCTTTCCCTCCATCTAAGGTAAAACTTGGTTTTACCATGCACACGGTTCGAACTTATGTGCCCTTCCCGAGAAGATGTTTCAGGTGCCATAAATTTGGTCACCCCCAGAAATATTGTCGGTCTCCCCAGACCATCTGTCCGACATGTGGCAGTTCTCTCCACCCGAACTGTGACAGAGATCCTCCATGTTGTCCTAACTGCAAGGGGCCACACTCGGCCTCCTCTGTCCACTGCCCCTTTTTCGCCTTGGAGAAGGAAATCCTGGAGCAGTGCGCCATTCATAAATATGACCGTCGTGAGGCTACCCGCCGGGCGAAGGAGAAGCTGGCTCATCTTCCTCTTTCCTATGCTGCGGCAGCGTCCACTCCATCTGCGGTTGCCTCTTCCGTTGCTCATCGCCCCGTGCGTTTTCTCCGGGGCTTGTGCCGCTTTTACGTTCGTCCGTTCGGCCTTCCGTGCCGGGTGTCGGTTCTCCTGTTTCGGTGGTTTCTGTGGCTCTGGACAATTGTCCTCCCAACTCTCCCGAAATGGTCCGCCGGACCGCTCGTCGTTCTTCGCCGACACACACGACCCTCTCTCGTTCTTGTCTCCTAGTAGAGGTCCATGCAGATACCGCTAGGATGTCTGATTTTGCGATAAGTTCCGCTTCTGAGGTCGATGGCGCTTCTGAGGTCGATAGCAAACGTCCTTGTGCCTCGCCGGACCCTACCTGTACCGTCTTTCGGAAACGCCCTGCTTCTGTTTCTCCGGGAAACACCAAGTTCCTCTTAACGGTTGCGAGAGTCCGTCCAAGGGTGATTCTTCCAATACATCCGTACTGCTTGCTTATCGGGCCGCGGACTTCTTTTTGAAGCAGAAGGATCCCGTTTGTACTGGGAAACCTGTCTCTGTCCTGCTCTAAACGCCTGCCGTGCTGACAACCTGCGTGGCCAATCTCGAACCAGTGGTCCGACCTCTCCTGTTCTGATAATTTACTACTTACTCCGCCTAAGCCCGCTTCGTTTCTCAGCACTATTCAAGCGATTCTGAAACTTTTCGGATGCCACTGATGGACCTTCGACTCCTCTTCTTTCCGTGGGGTGTCCCAAAGGACACCGGGTCCCACCGGAGGGAGGTCCGGAGGAGGTATCGATTGACACCTCGCCCGCTCGCAGTCTTCCTTCAGCGTGACCCCGCTTCGATGTGTGTTGAGGTTGGGTTGGCTGTTGGTGGATGCAGGAGGATGGGAGGAGTCTTCCCTTCCTGCCTCTTCCCCTCCACCCCTTTTCGGTCCTGTCGACGGAGCCTTCTGGCTCTCCTCGGCCCGCTTCTGAGATTTTAACTGCTGACGCCACACACTTGTCATCCGATGTGTCTCATCTCACTCCCGCCGACGCCATTCCTCCTTGTCAATCCTCTTCCATCTTCCCCAGCCTTTGTTAGGGCGCCTTCTGGCAAGACGCGTCCCCCTTCCCGGCTTGCTAAGAAGTCTGGTGGCAGCGTCTGGGGAGGGATGTCTGAAATGGAGTGTGACTTTGGCGCGCCTCTTTGGCGAGCCTTCTCCTATGTGCCCAGGAACCCTCTCGTAAACAGGGGGTCCACACATGTCCCTGCTGCGTGATCTTCCCCCCTCCCTCCGGGGTTTGAGGTCCCTGTTGGTGGGTCGTCCGGCGGCTCAGCGGGACCTTCCGCCTTTAACCTCTGCCGAGACTGCCATCCCAAAACATCGTGACTATTGTCACGGATCGTCCTGACCTTTGATTGTTTTTCTCGTTTATGGCACGTTTCATCCAATGGAACTGCTGCGGATACTTTGCTAATTACGAAGAGCTGGAAGAGATTACTTGTCGATCATCAGCCCTTGGCTGTTTGTTTACAGGAGTTGCAACTTCGTGACTGTGACCTTTTACAACCTTCCCGGTACAGGGAGCCCCTTATTTCCCTGAATCGTGGAACCAGCGACAGAGGTGGGGCAGCGATCCTGCTTCACGAGTCTGTCCCATTTACCCCACTCTCTACTCTGCTGCATGCCGTGGCGGCTCGTATCCATCTTGACGCGCCGCTTACGCTGTGCTCGGTGTACCTGGCGCCCAGCTGTAAATATACCAAGAGAGACCTCGTCGATTTTTTCACGTGTCTCCCACAGCCCATGTTGGACCTCGGTGACTTTAACCTTCGCCATCCTTTGTGGGATGACTCTGTTACGTCCCCCAAATGCTGGTTGGTTGTTGAGTATTTTGCAGGATTTTTCTTTTGATGTCTCAACACGGGCCTTCCAACCTTTGAACGTTTTTGATACAGGCACTTCTCCCTGTGTTGACGTCTCGTTGCGGTTCCATCTCGTCTTTAGATCGTTTTGGGTGGAAAAGGTGTCCTTCCTCTGTGGTAGTGACCACTACCCTATCGTGATACCATCCTTCGGGCCCCAGTCTGCAGCTACCACCTTATTCTGGCTGGCGCTATGACAGGGCAGACTGGGTCCTCCTTTCATCAGGCCACTTACTTTTCCATCTTTCCTGCACCTAACGTGTTCCGTCGCCGGCGGATGCCTTCACTTACTTTCAGGAAGTTATCCTTCAGGCGGCATCGGAGCAGTTCAACGTTATCTGGGACCCGAAAATAACAACCCCTGGTGGAACCAGGAATGTGCTCTGGCTAATCGTGAAAAGCGTGTTATATAAGCTGCATAAACAGACTCCCACACCTTCACGCTGAAACAGTATTTTCGCACGTACGCTTCCACCGTTAATTCTTCTACGCCTGTATCATCAGTCCATAAAAAGGTGCGAAAAATTTTACGAAAACACCATGCTGATCCGCCTATTATCCTTGCTTACGGCCCGCAAACTTCTGATGTCATCTCTGCTCCCGGAGTTGTGGCGGACGAGTTGGGATAACTTTGCGTCCTGCTCCAGCGGTTCCCGGTATCCTGAACCTTTTCGCTTGCGGTTGAGTTTCGATTTTTCTCTGTTCCGCCTGGAACAGACCTTCCACATACAACCGGCTATTCACCAGGTCGAGATTCCTAGACGCCCTCAAGCTTTGCGGGGATGGAGCGCCTGGCCCTGACGGCATCTCTTTCAGATGCTTCGACATGCACATCCATCTGCCACTGCCTTCCTTCTCGGCTTATACAATAGAATATGGGTGGAAGGGGTCTTCCCTCCTGTTGGTCTACTGCACATATTGTCCCCATTCCCAAACCTGGGAAGGATCCGACTTCTTCCGATAACCATCGCCCTATTTCACTGACCTGCAATCCATGTTTCCCATCTTGTTCCCACGTTGGAGCAACTCCATACATTTTCCGACTACCAATTTGGTTTTCGTCGCCATCGCTCGACCCAGGATCCTCTCCTTTGGTTGGATCACGACATTCGTGAGTCTTTTGCTTCCAACAAAATGATCCTGGCCGTCTTCTTTGACCTCGAAAAGGCGTATGATAGCACGTGGAGGTTGGGGTTTTGCGGAGCCTCCATTTGGGACTTAGGGGGCAACTTCCCCTTTTCCTTCAGTTGTTGATGTCGGACCGTTCGTTTCAGATCCGTTGTGGTGCCACGCTGTCGAGGTGTTTTGTCCTGAACGAAGGGGTGCCGCAGGGCAGTGTACTGAGCGTGTTGCTTTTCGCTATTTGGTTTCAATGGTGTTGTCGATTCCATCCCGCCGTCAGTGCGCTGCTCCATCTATGTTGACGATCTTGCCCTGTACATCTCTGGTGCTAAACTTCCTTGTATGGAACGTCAACTTCAGGTTGCCATCGGTTTCCTCTTGCGCCTGCGCGTGGTTTTACATTTTCCACGTCGAAAACTACGGCCGTGCTTTCCGAAAAATCCTCGTCGTAGGGGTCGCCTACATTTGCCTCCAATGTTACGTCTCTATGGCTCCCCTATCCGTGTGGAGCCGAGGGTGCGGTTCCTGTGTCTGTTGCTCGATGAGCGCCTTACGTACCTTCCTCATTACTCTCCTCAAAGCTAATTGCCGCTGTTCCTTGATCTTTTACGGCACCTCACCTCCAAGACTTGGGTGCGGACAGAAAAACCATGTCTAATCTATACATCATGCTGGTGTACAATCAATTATGGTTGTGCCATATATGGGCAGACCCTCCAGTCCTACCTCCGCCTTCTCTGACCCCATTCAGACTGAGGGTCTGGTGAATTGCCACGGGTGCATTCCGTTCTTCCGAGGAAAGCCTGGAGGTGGAGGCCGGGTGATGCCCCTATCCCTGCGGAGGGAGCAGCTTATGCTTGCTGTTCATTCGTCTTCAGGTTCCTACCGTCGGCCTTGACACCTATAATAGAGCGTGTTCGTCGCCAACCCTTCTTATTGGCCATTTGCTGCTGTTACTTCCATCTTTGCTTTCCTCGACCTTCCTCAGCGAGCGGTCATGCAATTTGATTTTACTTCTACCCGTTCACAGTGTCTCTCCTGCCTCCTGCTCTGCAGTGGGATCCAGTCTTTGCATAAGTCGGAGGCGCACCCATTGTTGAGGGATTTCTTTGTATCTCACGCGGAGGTCCATATGACTCTATAGCGGTTTACACCGATGGTTCAAAGACGGAGGAAGGTGGAGCTTCAGCTGTGTTTCCGGACATCACTGTATCCCATACCCTTCCCGCCCTATTTGTCTGTTTTTTCAGCTGAACTAATAGCTATGTCCATGGCGGTGAACAGGATCAGTACCTTCGGGGGTAATTATACCATCTTTTCGGACTCTCGGAGCGCTCTCCAGTCGTTGCTTGACCGGTCAACCCGTAACCCGTTGGTCTGTGCCATTCAACAGTCCCTCTGCTTGTTACCAGCGCAGCACCACACCATTGAGTTCTGTTGGGTTCCCTCCCAAATGGGTGTTCCTGGCAACGAACGGGCCGATGGGGAAGCCAAACAGGCGGCTGCACACAGGGTGTCGAGTGCCCGTTACATTCCTCCTACTGTGCGCCTGGGCCATTTCCTGCTACAGATTTCTCCATCCCTTTGCTCGGCTTCCTCTGGCTGGCAGTCATGTTGGGCGGAGGATGCCTGTGGCGCCAAACTTCGGAATGTCAAACCCGTCCTGGCCGGTGGTCTTCATCTTGTAAGAAGGCCCTCTGGAGGTGGTCCTGGCTCGATTGCCTCTTGGTCATACAAATCTCACCCATGGATTTCTTATGTCGCGGGGGGTTCCCCGACCTGCCCATTTTGCTCCTCCAGTTGTCCTCTCACTGTCGTTCATCTCTTTGTGATTGCGTTGCCATCTCGACCCTTAGAAGCTCTTTCCCTGACGTGCACCATCCTCTCAGCATCGCCTTCAGCACATCTTATCCGAATCATCTCATTTTCGTAGTGATCGTATTTTTACCTTCCTCTTGGAACTGAACATCTTGTATAAGATCTAACCATCTCAGCCTTGTTCCTCTTTCGTTTCGTTAGGGATTTCCCCTGTCGTTAGTTTGCTAACACGGTCTAGCCGCATTCTTGTGTGCTGTGGGGATCCCTGTACATCCACTCCAAAAAAAAAAAAAAAAAAAAAAAAAAATTATTATTATTATTATTTTTTTTTTTCTTTTTCCCCAAGACTGGAGGTAAGGTGCGTGACATGCATCAGAAAAGAAAAGTAGTAGAAGAATATGACAACAAGTCGAAAAGAAAGCCCAGCCTTACCACCCCCTCTATACCTATTAGTGAGAACTCGTCGTAGTCAGAAAATCCAACCTAGAGCTTCATGGGACCGCGACGGACCTTCACTATGGCATATCGTCAAGTGTAGGGTTCATTATTATTATTATTATTATTATTATTATTATTATTATTATTATTATTATTATTTGGTAGTGTTCACAATTCTAATCAAATAGTAGTGGATATTATTATTATTATTATTATTATTATTATTATTATTATTATTATTATTATTATTTTTTTTTTTTTTTTTAATTTTTATTATTATTATCCCCCTTGACAACACGCCCACCTTACGGAATTGACGAGGTTCTGATTCCTGGTATGGGTTTCTGAGAAGAGGCATGTTAATACCCCTTAAGTTTGTTTTTCCCATACAAAATTTTAGATCCTTGTCCCTTTACGCACCGTGTACGTACCTTTCTTCTCAGAAAGAAGTCACGGGTCGCCTCGTTTTGGATGGGATCTAACGCGATATGGAGACGTAAAAGGGACTTGCAATCAGAGATGCCGTAATAGGTCAAGAGCACGATGACAAGTCATTTTCAGGTGTTTAATGTGTGGTCCGTATGTCAGGTGGTCATCTAATATGAGGCCTAGAAATTTGACCTGTAAATTTACAAGAATTGGTTAACCATATAATATAAGGTTAGGTGTGGGAGGAAGGTGGCAGGCTCCTCTACTTCCTTTTTTTCCGAAATAGTACTGCTGTGGATTTGGCGGGTGAGAAGTGGAAGTCATGGAAGTTAGCCCATTGTGAAATGTTCTCATTGGCTAGTTGGAATTGATGTTCAAGAAATGATTGCCTTGCACCATCAGCAATGTATAGTTCTAGGTCATCAACATAGAGGAAAAAATTGACCGTCGCTGAGATAGTAGTAACGATGTCATTGAATCCGAGAGCAAATAATAATATCCATAGGACACTGCCCTGTGGAACACCTTCATCCAGATTAAAGTGCGTAATATAATAGACGAGCACCGGACCTGAATGGATCTGTCCGACAAGGCATTGGATAAAGAGGGGAAGATGACCTCGGAAACCGAGCCAGTGAACTTGGAGAACCCCTTTTCTCCACGATGTTTTATAAGTTTTATCGAGGTCAAAAAATTCACCAAGAACCATCCCGACAGTTGAGAAGACTTCCCGGATGTCATGGTCTAGTCTTAGGGGTCCGCGGTCGAACGATGTTTGCAGAAGCATAACTAGAAGTTTGAAAAAGCTTGACGACTTTCCAGTTTGCAAGAATCTCAGGTTAGCGAAATTGGTCTTTGATTGTTCGCCAACTTCTGATCTTTCCCAAGTTTGGGAATATAGATTACAAAAGCTGTAGTACAAACAAATGGAAAAGCGGATTCGATTCAGAACCTGTTATACAGATCCAGCAGGATCGCTGATATAGATTGGCGAATGTGACGGAGCATTATGCACGAGATGATGTCTGGGCCAATTATGATCTGCTTTCGCTGTTGAAAAGTTTGGCTGTGCAATGTTAATTTTTAAATTTTGAAAGGCTTCAGGATATCGGGAAGGGCTCGAGTGGTTAGCAAAGCTATAACCTATTGCATCTGCGACATCTGTTGGAGCAGGGATCGTATCGGTTATATCAGACTCATTACGTAGGACTGTGGGTGGAGAGCTGTTGGAGCGGCGAGATATTTTCAGTATAGGAGTTGAGTTGACAGTCGAAGTATAAGTTGGAAGTATTGTTTACGCGTTTAGTGATTGATTCGGTGAGATCTCGCCGCATCTGCTTTAAAAATAATCACATTTTGAGTGGTGTGGGTCCGTTTGTATTGCCTTTAGAGTTTTTTCTTCGCCCGGCTAGCTTTTGCACACTCTTGGGTCTACCAAGGGGTTGCCGAACCCCTGCCTGCTTGGGATGCAGGATTCTGCTGCTGTGAGGATAACATTCTGGAAGAAGTTAAAGACCTCGTCAATAGTCGGAAACCGCTCATTGAAGGGAGAAAGTGGAATAGCTGTGGCCTGATAAAAAGGAGCTCACTTCGCTCGAGAATGGGGTTCTAACACTGGGCTCCGTGTGAGTTTATGTAGGGCTATCGGGTAATGGTCGCTTCCGTACAAATAATGAAAGCGAGATCGTGTTTTATTAGATAAATTGTGAGGTCCATTCTAGTATACTTATGTGGTAACAGTACCTTTTGTAATGTTTTTATAGTTAAACTCAAAGAAATATTTAAATTTCTTTTTCAGATTGGTTTAATCGACCCAGGAAACTTCAAAGTTTTGAGCGAACAACTTTCCGAGCAGACAAAAGGAAAAGCCAAGTTAGAAGTCTTGAATTTGAAAGAAGTTACAGACTCCACCATGGATGAAGAAAATTAATCAATAAACAATGAAACTACTTATTCAGTTGTTATTGCATTAAAGTTTATTAACTGTTATCAAAATCGTAAATATACTTTTATAAAAATGTTAATATTTTTTTTTTAATTCTTTGATATTGTGTAATGTTGTAAGCTACCGTTCTGGGTGTTTTTTTTGAAAGGTCTTAAGGGGGGCATTATTTGGAAGACCATTTATTTGTTCGTTATTGTGATAACCGATTTTTTAAATTAATGTGCATAATTTGGCGAGATAAAGCATTGGTTAATTATTTTTTATCATCTCTTTTTTTTTTTTTTTTACTATTTGGACTGTTCAAATTTACAGTTTTCAGAAATTCTATCTTTTAGGAATTCCTCCTCAGTTATCAGGCTTTTTGATCACTATATTATTGTTGTTTTTAAGTGATATAATCGTTGCTCTGTCAGAATTTTTTTCAAAACAATATTAATTATATAAAGTTTCCTTTTGTATGCGTATTTAGTAAATTATAATTATTTTACTTTTTTTCTTTATCATCCCCACAGATTGGGGGTGGGGTGCGCAGTATGCACCGGAAACCGACTTAGGTCATGTTATTTTACTAAACTATTTTAAAAAATAACCCCCTCCCATTTTTTTTTTGTTTGGATGATGTGCGCTCGCGTAAATCATAATTAAGGCCTTTTTCTAGTAGGTCATTTTCCAAGTTTGGATAAACTATAACATTAGAGATTAAAAAATTACTTTAAATTTGTGTTTAGGATAAATTCTCTCACTCTGATAGAGATTCCTTAACTTATTATGTTGAACAAGCATCACTAGAGAATTAATTTAATATCATTTTTATGGTGTTGACAGATTCTTTTTTGAGTTTAGTTAGGCTCTTGAAAAGTTCTAATATTTTCATGCTTTTGTCTACTTTAGAAGAAATATCCTTTTGATAAGTAAAGGGTTTTTGTTCTATGGCAAAGGTCTCCAAACTTTTATCCTAAGGGCCAGAGTGACTCCTCCACTAAGTTCCAAGGGCCAACAAGACCTAGGTAGGTCATCATACCAACGTTTGAATTCAGAACAAGTGCGATCTGAAAAGCGAAATACAGTGCGACTATTTTGTTTTGTGACTATAGTTTCTTACAGTGTGTTTAATTGTGAGTGTTTAATTTAATTAAAAGTTTCTTAAAGAAAAAACCAGTGTATTCCACTGAGGGCCATTTTTGGCCCTCTGGCTGTAGTTTGGAGACCCTTGTTCTATGGTATAAGATTCATACTGAGCTGTTTCACCGAAAAGTTTAATGTTCATGAAAGTTGGAAAATCCGATCGGTTTTTCGAATAATAATTAGAAAATTTTATATCGGCTTTTAGGCATCAATCACTAAATGACCCGAGTTTGTTCGGGGACTTCCTGGGTAGAAAAGTACCACTGCGTTTCCAATATTTAATCAAATATTTCGTCTGGACACTTCAGTCAGCATCAGAGACGCTGTCTACACTATTTAAAATTTATGAACCAAAATAAATGTTATGTAAAATTAAAATATTCTGGAAAGATAAAAAACTCGTTAAATCTAAAATCCTAAGTCAAAAATTTAATAGTAGATAGATTATATAGGTTTAATTTTAATAGTAGATAGATAGATAGATAGCTCAAAAGATTTACATAAAATTTTCTATTAAAGATCCTTTAGTTTGGGAGTTTATCGATAATGATTGAATGATTTTTTTTGTATTTAATATTGTGTTTCCAATTCGCGACACATAGAAGTCGGCGAACGCTGGTTCAGGTGAAAACCAATGGAAATACCATTCACCTGTATATAAGTTTTCCTATCGCTCAAAAGAAGTCAGTTGTGCATTTGATAACAGTTATTTTAAAACATTTCCCTATCGGATGGTTGCAAGTTTTATTTTATCTCAGGTACGTTTGTGAACAAGCTTTCAGCATCTAAGGAATATATCCATGGGCGAAGGCAAGAGGTTCCCTTAATTTAGTGAAAAAAAAATTTAAAAGTTCTTCATTATCCTTCATTTAAAAATAAAAATGAATGTCTATTAAAAAAGATTGTTGATAAAAATTGAAAAACAAAGGGTAAATTAATATTCTCTTATAATTGATGGGACAAACCTAGCAACCTAAGGCCCTGTGGTCAGTGTAGTGTCATATATCTTCATGTGATTCCTACAATTTTACAGATTCTCTGAGGTTAGTTAAATACAGTTTGCTTAGCATACTTAATTTGCATAGATTTAATTTTGGATATTGACTGACTTACAATCTAGAATGAATTTTAGAAGATATTTTTTGGAGGTTCAAATGAACTCATTGTTTTATTCGGGCCAGTTATTGAAGTTATCATTAATGATCCAAAGAAAGCTGCTTATACTGGCTGATGAGAGCAGCAGTATATCAGGAAAGGAGCAGTTGTCAACTGGTGTTTGGTTTTTTGACAAACGAAAAAGACAGTTCGTGAGCTAGTTTTTGGGTTAATAAAAATGGATGCCAAAGCTATAACTACTATAATAGATCACTTTCTACAGAACGAAAGTTTTTGATGCAGATCAACGAGATGGGTGTCCAGGGCTTTTATGGTTGTTCAACTATGGCAGGGAAAGATGGTGGCTTTCAAAAATTTTGGGAAGTAAGTGTACGTTGGCGTAAACGCAAGTCGTAACTAGGGAATATTTATGTAGTGCCATGGCTCCTTTAATTAAAGATGGATTATGAATTTTTAATGAGTAAGCAAATTTCTGGATAACCATGCCACCCTGGGCCTTCCTGCGTAGTTACGCCTATGTTTAAAGTATAAGAAAGTGATGTTCTTTAACTATGTCAGTCACAAGCTGAACCTTTTTTGTGAACGATTTGAATCGTGCGTCAGAAATACGTAGCACAATTTCAACAGTAAAAGATATAATCATCTTTCATGAATCTGTTCTTCGAAGGAAGTACACCACATACATCCCAGTGTTCTGCAAAACACGTCGGTTTCATAAATACAAAAGTATTGCCATGTTCAAGGGAAATTTTTTCTTTCATCCATCGCGTCCAATAGGGGTTCAAAACAGCAAAGGTTATCAAAAACCGGTGACAATGCAGTCTCTATTCATAATCTGTGTTGGTTTTATATATATAGTTAAGAGTTCCACATTACTGAAATCTGTGGCAATCACTTTGCAGTAGGAACCGACCGGGGCCCCGGCCCCGGCCCCGGCCAACCCCGGCCATTTTTAGCGACCCCGGCCCCGGCCAAAAATCAGGAAAACGGGGCTTACCACTCACCCTCCCAATTCTACATACCGTAATACTACATACAAAATTGTTAAATCGTAAAATAAAAATATATTTTAATTCCATTACTCCTTTGTTAGTAAATTGATGCAAAATATAAACATACCAAATATAATCATTTTTTTTGTATTTACTATGATTTCAAATTAAAATTGAGGCCAAATTATAATTTTTCCGAGTTTTTAACATAAAAATATTCGAAATTTGATATATCAAACGAATTCGGAAAAGGAAATAAATATAATTGTTAAAATATTAATGTATTTATTTATTTAAAGTAAATATCTTCAAGAAAATCAAATATTTTCCGAAATCTCTTTTCAAAATTATTTATTAAAAAGAATATATTTATATAAATATATATATATATATATATATATATATATATATATATATATATATATATATATATATATATATATATATATATATATATATATATATATATATATATATATATATATATATTACTTACTTCTTACTTCCTCTCCCAGGAAGGATTTTCATCTTGTCAGCCGTGCAAGCATCTTTCTCCAGACGTCCCTCTCCTGCACTTTTCCTCTTCTCCTCAGCGCTCTCATATTTGGTAGCTGGGACATCTTTCCAGAGAGTCCTCCACCGATTCCGCCCATCTCTTCTTCGGTCTTCCCCTTGGTCTTCTGCCCTCTGATGTCCATTCCCATCTTCTTTTCGGCATTCTCTCCTGCTCTGCATCCTTCCAGATGTCCCCACCATCTCAATCTCCCACATCCATCTTCAGTGTCATCTTCTTCACACCTATATCTTCTCTAATAACTTCATTTCTTATTCTGTCTCTCTTACTTTTTCCAATCATAGTTCTTAATATCCTCATCTCCGCCGCTTGTATTCTACTCTCCTCTCTTCTCGTTGTTGCCCATGTTTCCGCTCCGTATAGCAGTGTCGGAGTCAGTATGCTGTTAAAAATCACTTTTTTAACCTCTATTCCGATGTTTCTGTCTTTTATCATGGGGTATACCGCTTTCATAACTAATCCATACTTTTCCATTCTTCGCATAATCTCTTCCCCACTTCCTCTCCTTCTGTTAAAACATCCTCCGAGATAATTGCAGGTATTTACCGCCTTCACCTCCTCCTCTCTCACCATCATTCTCATCCCATCATTTCCTCCGGTTACTGTTAATATCTCTGTCTTCTGTATGTTCATCTTCATTCCTGCTTCCTCCAACTCCTCCGCAAACAACTCCACCACCTCTCGTATCGCCTCCTCTCTCTCGCTCCAACATGCCAGATCGTCCGCATATGCCATTATGTCCCCTTCAAATTCTCCCAGTCTCTCTTTCACTTTCCTCATCACCACGTCTAAATATAATATAAACAGCAGTGGTGATAAAACACTTCCCTGCTTCACTCCTGTTTTCACCTCAAACCGTCTATCGTTCTCGCACTCAGTTCTAACATTACAGCTGCATTTGTCATACATACTTTCTATCGCCTTATTTAATCTACCCTTTACTCCATAATTCCTCTACATAGCTCTCCAGAGCTTTTCCTTGGGCACCGAATCGAATGCCTTTTGCAGATCGATGAAGGCTACAAAGAATCTCTTGCCATATTCCAGCATCTTCTCCGAGACCATTCTCAGTGTGAATAAGAGGTCCGTCATTCCTCTTCAATAATCCCGTTCATAATTTCGTCTCGTTTCTTGTTCTGCCAAGTTCTCCACTCTGATCACTGCCCTCTTCTGCTCATTTACTCTTC
The DNA here is from genome assembly GCA_015478945.1 of Trachelipus rathkii. NCBI lineage: Eukaryota > Metazoa > Arthropoda > Malacostraca > Isopoda > Trachelipodidae > Trachelipus > Trachelipus rathkii. The sequence continues at coordinate 46,301 of JABUQX010014085.1, forward strand.
CCTCCCCTCTTATCTTCATATCCGCCACCAACAGTCTATGATCCGCATCCAAGGACACTCCCGGGATCACCTTTACATTCTTTATCATCCTTTTATCGGAGACTATCATGTAGTCTATCACCGATTTTTGATCGAATTGTTTTGTTACCTGATTCCATCTATACCTCGTAAAGATATGCGACTCTCTATGTTTGAAAAACGTGTTCATTATTTTTAGATCGTTTCTCACACAAAAATCGATCAACGCTTCTCCCTCCATGTTTCTTGTCTCCTCTCCAAATGGTCCCAATACTCTTCCATCTCTCTTCTCTTTCCTACTCTAGCGTTGAAATCTCCCACCAACAAGCACCTCTCCCCTCCTCCTCCATCCCACCTCTTCTTCCATCAATTCCATAAATCTAGTTTTTTCCTCCTCTGAGTGCCCCTGTTGTGGTGCATATACCTGGAATATTCTATACTTTATACGGCCTATCTTCAACACGCACATCATCAACCTCTCATTTATAATTTTTACTCTCTGTATACACGGTGACAGTCTTGGTCCCACTATAATTCCGACACCATGCTTTCTTATTCCTTCTCTCACTCCACTATAAATCAGAAAATCCTTCTCTCACCTCTTTACCCTCTTCACATCCCCTCACTCATCTCCGCCATCCTATAACCCGAGCAGGACATACGTAGCATCAAGTCCTGAAAAGAAGCTAGTGTAATATTGTCCGTCAACAGAAGACGTGAAGGAAAGTTCAGCACCCAAAAGGAGTAGTAGCTTTAAGAATTACAATCGCTTTAAGAGGGGCAGCCAGACCAGAAGTCCGATCTACAGTCAAGAAAAGAGAGGCAGCCCGAAAGTAAAGTATAAAGTAAATATCGCGAAAGAAGCGACGCCATCAGAGAGTAAAAACTCTGATGAGGACGAAGAGGGGACAATACAAAACCCCCAATCTTCGTCTGAAAGGGATAATACGGATCCTTATGAAGCAGGTCCGTCATGATCAGCAGAAAAGTCTGAAGAGGATAATGCAGGACCGTCAAGTTCCAAAGGAAAGTCAGATGACGAAAAAGGGATAGGGCGGATACACCACTCTTCATCTGAATATGCATATGATCCGTTAATAGACGGTCTATCGTACTCAGAGACAGAATTAGACGATGCTAATTCATCAGAGACCAAAACCTCTGATGAGGACGAAGAAGAGACAGGCTGATACGTCACTCTTCGTCTGATTATGCATATAATCCGTCAATAGACGGTCCATCATACTCAGATACAGAGACAGACGAAGATGATGCAGAGTACATCATAGAAAACTTAGAAAAGAATTGCACAATACGTGAAAGGGAGATAAACCCGGATAGTGAAAGTTGCTCAGAGACTGAGGTGGAAGTGGTTTCCCACCATAATAGGCAGAAGCATGAGTGTAGTGAAAGCGGCTTAGAATCCGATGTGGAGAAGGTTTCCCACAGCAAAAGGCAGAAGAACGCGAATAAGGAGAGAGAAGTATTTGCAGAGAAGGAGGAGCGACACGAAATCGTGACGCAAATGTGGGTACCATGTACAGTACCGCACCGCACGGTAGAGCAACACAGTTGCACCGCAGAGCACCACTTCCGTATAAGGTTTAAAAGGTAAAGGTTACAAAGTGTAAGAACTTTGCATTCCGCACCAGAGTGTCTGCATATAATGCATATAATGCATATAATATAATATAATAATAATTTATTAGGTAGTAACAGGTAATTTTTCTGTGATTAAAACCCACATAAGGTATTATCGAGTAATATTAAGGTAGTACTAAGAGAGTACCACACAAACCACCATCCGTGTATACGAAACAGCCCAAACTATTTAGAATTAAGTAGTAAGGTATATATTTCCGTCCGCGAGATTAGGTGATAGTGTAGATCTTAAGGGAAACTTAATATTCAATATAATATATGTACTATATAAATTACTATTAGTATGTGGTTTTAAGGCACAAAGATGCTATTATAGGGAAGAGAATAGCCCTGGTATAGTGATTGAATACGGAAAACCGATACCCATAATGGTTGAGAAAAGATCGGAATTATCCGTAAGAGTGTCGGATGAAGAGAGACTATGGGGAAGTAAAGATCAAAAGGTGAAAGTGATACAAAAGGAAAGAAGGTGAAACACAGCAAAAAGGAGGGGGAGTGAACACCCACTCAGAAAATGTAAGAAACCAGATTCAGTACTAGCATCACGAATAACCAGAAAGCATCTTGAAACCATGCTTGCCCAAGCATGGATACCCAACAGGTCCCACAGGACCAATAGAGAGGCGGCAGTACACGCTGAAGCACGGCAAGCAGTAAGACTGTCTCAGATCGTGAAACCTAAGAGACCGATCAGAACACAGGCTTACGATAGCTATAAGAAAGATAGAGACCACAGATATGGTCATAGGGCTTAAGAAGCACATAATTTACCGTCCAATGTCGAAGAAAATACCGAAGAGAACTTGGATGATCAAGAAGAAACCTCTGTCAAATGGCGTCAACCCTTACTGACAGTCCATTTACCTTCGAAGAAAATACCGATATGGGCCAAAGAAAGTCAAGAGTACTTTATACAAGGATTACCCGCACACATATGAAAACCATCATAGGTGTAGCATAGAGAATCAAACGATTGATTCAATGTTAAAGGATGTCCCGCACACATATGAAAATCATCATAAGTGTAGCGTAGAGAGTCAAAGGATTGATTCTATAAAACAGAAAGTATACATCTACTCATCCGATTTCGAATTAAATTACGAAACTGATGATTTTGAATCACACTCTGAAACATTTACATAAAGTGGTTTTCGCTTTAGCATGGAGCACCCGCACGCATATGTGAAGCACTCAAAGCGTAGCGAAGGGAATCAAAGATATGATTTTAGGAACAAGGACCCGCATGTTCAGATGGAATATTTTGAATCTGACGAAGAGAATTCGGAAGAGGATTCTGAAAATACACTACCGTCTGACTACAGTCAGGACGAAGAGTATTAACAAGATAATACTTTGGAAATTAACTCGCATATTCAAATGAAAAAACTTTGAATGTGGCGAAGAGAATCATGAAGAGGGTTCTAACCTAAATTTTCCGTTTGATTATGATGATAGCTCTAATCAAAACGAAGAGTATTCAATGAATAATACTATGGAGATTTACCCGCATACTGGAATGAAAAACTTTGAATATGACGAACAGGATCACGAAGATGATTCTACAGGAAAATTTCCGTTTGAGGAAAGAAAGGAAAATTTCCGTTTGAATATCACCAAATAATATTGTGATTGTGTAAAAATATGACCAATAGAGAAATGTGATTATATCTGTTTCTTGTTTTCTTCATAGTTTTATTTTTATGTAAGTCTTTGTATTTGAGATTAATATTTTTAGGTATAATTTATTATTAATTACTTAATTAACTTTATTATTAATATTACATCTATGCAATCTATTATTTAATTATTTATTATTATATATATCTAATTATTTATTATTAATTATTATTTAATTTATTTAATTATTATTTAATAATTAATATTATTAGTGATTATTATTCAATGTTATTTTCAATTCTTGTTGTTTATGCTTATTATTTTATATATTATTATTATTCTTATTACATTTTATCTATTATTAATATTACTTATTTCTTATTTTAGCCATTTATATTTATGTTAATTTAATTTAATAATGATTATGAACTTTATCATTGATATTACTTATTATTATACTATTTATTATTATTTATTTTATTATATATTTTGTTCTATATTCTTAATAATATTTATTATATTATTTATTAATTTATTATATTATTATTATTATTTATTATTATTATTATTTATTTATTCTATATTTATTATTATTATTATTATTATTTATTATTATTATTTTTTATTATTATTATTATTTAATTATTTTACTTAATACTATCACTTTTATTTATTATTACATTTTTTACAACATATGTCGGAATGGAGATTGAAATCTTTCATTTCTATATATATATATATATAATCATTATATACTATATTTATTATATAATATTATATATTATTTTATCTTATTATAATTAATATTATATATAGTATGGCATATATAATATAAATATAAATACTTATATTATATATATATATGTTGAAGTAATATTTATCAATATATATATTCATTTTATATTATATATATTAATATGATTAATATATATATTATAATATAATATATATATATATATAATTATTAATATTATATTTATATATATATTATTCTATAAAATATTATAATAATATATATATTATTTAATTAATTATATATATAAATATATATTATTAATTATATATATTATTTTTAATTATTATATTATATATTAAATATTAATATATATATATTATATTATTAATTTAATATATATATTTATAATATATTGTATGAGTGCAGTTGTAGACTTCTCCTTCCTGTTTTTTTGAGAAGAAATGAAGTGGTCAAGTATATTGCGATGTATTATATAAATTCGTCCGTTCACCAAATATTACCTTTGGTAGAGTTCGAGCAGACTTGCTCGCTCTCTGCCTGAGTAAGTTATACCTTCCTTGTTGGGTTTCCTACTATTATCCGTCGTAGCAATCGCCTGTATCCTTAACTGTGTAAAAATTCTCAATAGGCACAGGTCCTTGTCAGGAACGGCAACTCACCTTTACGCAAGAGAGAAGACATTTTTGGAATAATCAGCATGGTAGTTTACTTCTTTTTATCTTTATTTATTGATATTTTTCATATATGTCTTACTCTTGTCTACATTTATTTTCCCTTCAACTATTATATTTTAACTTATATTATTATATTATATAATTAATTATATAATATATATATTATATATTATATGTTTATATTTATAAATAATTATATTATATATTATATTAATATATATATATTATTATATATATATATATTAATTATATATATATATATATTTAATATATTTATATAAATATGATATATAATTATTTATATATACATATATAATATTTAATATATCTATAATAATATATTATATTTATATAGTATTTAAATTATTAATATAATATTTTATATAATTAATATATATATATTTAATATTTATTAATTATATATATTATAATTATTATAATAATATTTATAATTATATTCTATTAATATATTATTATTATATTATATATTAATATACTTATTAATATTATATTATTTAGTATTAATATTATTATATATATAATTAATTAATATATATTTATTTTATACATATATTTATTATCTATATCTATTATAAATGATATTATATTTAAAATATAATATATATATATATATTATTATTTTATTTCTAATATTATTTAATTTATATATAATGTTATATATATTTTTATAATAATAATATATATATTATTATATTATTAATATATATATATTATAATATATATATTATTATTAATTATAATATATATTATATAATATTATTTGTTTATATGTATATATATAATTTATATATTAGTTTATATATTTAGTAAATTAATATAATATTATTATTAATATTTTTATTATATTTATAATTAATATATAATATATATATATTTATATATACATATATATTTATATATATATATATAATATATTATATTATATTATTATATTATATTAATATATAATATATTATATATATTTTAAAATATTATATTATATATATATTATAATATATATATATAATTGAATTTAATATTAATTATATATATTTATAATATTATTTATTATATATATTAATAAGTATATTATATAATTATATATATATATATTATATTAATAAATAATCATTATACTATAATATTATATTATATTTTATAATTTATATATCTGTACGTGTTGTAGTATAGGATTACTTTTTAGGTAGTATGTATCATCTTTATATATATTTATGCTATGTAGGTATATTAGATATTAATTATATATTAGGTTTATATTTATAAAGGTGATTATTATATATTAATATATTTTTTAGGATTTTTTTTACTTATTTAATATCTGTATTAATATATATATATATATATATAGTTATGTATATATTAATATTTTTAAGGCATATATATATATATAATATTATATTATATCTATATATATTATATAGAGGGTATTATATATAAGATGATTATTACCGACTACTTTAAGGGAATATAATATTTTATCCACAATGCCTAATAAAATATTATCGGATATAATTTTAATTTGTATATATTTGATTATAGGTGTAATATAAGGTATAGTAATTAATAATATATTTTAATTGTTATAATAATTCATAATATATAATTTAAATTTATTATATTATAATTATTTCTACTATATATTATATTATTTTAATTATTCATATTTAATATAATATTGTAATAATTATTATATTTATTTATATATATATCTAATTATTTTTAAATTATATTATATATTATTATATTTATCGTTATTACTAATATATATTAATTTTTCTCATTTATCATTATATTTATATATATTTTATATATTATATAATATTTATTATCTTATTTTTTCTTATAAATTATATTATCGTATTATTAGAAATGAATTTGATTGTAGAGTGGAAGAGGTGGATGGGCTATTTTACCGTCTTGTTCACAATGCGGATGGTTTGGTTATCTTGTGTGGATTTTCGAATCCATGAAAGAAGTTATTGAGAATTGGCTATACAAAGGATTTTGTGGTTGGTAACAATAGGAGGGGATACTCTGCATAAATTGCTAATACGTAGCAATAATATAGTTCATAGCGTCTAAGTGGTTCGAGAGAGTAGTGCATGGATATCAGATTTTTAAGGAACTGAGACATGATCATAGGTGTATGCGGGCTTTAAATATTAATTGGATATGGTAGTGTGCGAGGGATCAAGGCCGGATGATGGTGAACGATGTGTGTTTTGGTAGGTTGTACAATGCAGTTAGGATGCCGTTCGCGCTGCTGAAAGATTCTTTTACCAACTTACTTTTTCTTGTAGAGAATAATACTAAATCTAGTTAGGGACTAACTCTTGAGTGACGTAGGCAGGTTTGTGCTGAAGGGTATGTTCTATTGCTGTTTAAATGTTAGTTTGTGTAGACTATGGGTTCTGCGTATAATGAGTATTTACAGATATAAAGAAAGTAAAGGTGTTCGTATGGCAATCTTAGGGACGTATTAGAGTGTAGAGACACAGAATTAGCATATCATCTTAGGAATTGGAACAATTCTAGGGAGCTTATGATGGTGTGATAAGTAGAAGAATAATAAAAGATAATGACGTGGATACGACTTCAGATGAGTTTGGCTCCTGACTGATGAGTGGATATAGCCGGTTGGTATTAAGGCGGATTCATGTAGGATGGGTAATTGACCGGCTGGAAGTCCTAGAAAAAGTTCGATTTGTAGCTCAAGTAACGATCAATGTCTGGAGAAGAGATTTTGAAGAAATTGTGCAAGATGCGAGAAGATGGGTGGGCAAAATTAGAGTGAATGGTCGGAGATTTTAGTGATAGTGGTGTATGGTTGTTGGACCTAAATTGGCCGGGATTGGCCAACACTGCATTGACTAGATTCCATAGCGGTGGGTCGCGTCGAGGTCCGTATAAATTTCTAGCGGGTGGATTTTCTGACTGCGGTCGAGTTTTCAACAAAGGGTATATAAGCAGGGCGGTAGGCTGGGCTTTTTTTGACTTCATCAATATTTTAATGGTCTTTATACATAGATTCTTTCTGGTTTCCAGTTGATGCATAGCGTTATCCCCCCCGCTAGTCTTAGGGGATAAGAAAGGTGGTGAGGAATGATGAAGTGTGATAACAAACCCTGATATAGATTTTCTATAATAATATTATATATACTATATTGATTATTTTTTATATTCATATATTACATAAAATAATTATATTATATTTTATATATTTAATATATTATATTAATTTATGATATTTATATATGAAATAAATATTAAACTATTTGATAATAATATTTAAGATAATATTATAATTTATATTATAATATAATCATTACATATTTAATTATATTTTATATATATTAAAATCATATCTATATATACACATTAATAATATATTTAATAATATATTATAATTTAAATTATATATATTTTTAAAAATAATTTATAAATAATAAATATAATATTATTATAATATTTATATATTCACTTATAATATATTATATATTAATAAAAGTTTAAATAAAATTAATAAATACATAAGTAATTACTTATAATTACAGGATTAGTAGGTAAAAGCAAAGTATGCTAGTTTACAAATTTACGTATTCATATATTTCCTAAATAGTACTCTTTTTCTATTTCATAATAAAAGGGCAAAGCTTATAAGGAATATTATCATTATGAGCTCATGTGGTAGATGTAGTAAGTATTGATAAGTGTTGATCTGTGATATTAGCCACTCCACTGATTTGATTGAAAGTAATACATTCTCAACATTGAAAATATTATACGAGAAATATTTCAAATGTGTCCACATTTGGTGGTTTTCCACTATTCAACACTAGCAAGTGTGGAGTGACAGCGAGAGTAGAACGAACTTACAAAAACATTAAACAAGGATAGAGTAAGATAATGGAAAGTAAATCCTTTACATCATTCTGTATGCAGTAGGTTGAAAAAATACGAGTAGTATATTTCCTTTCTTTAAGTTATTTTCGTTATAGTTAGGATGAACTTGAATTGCTCTCTTATATAAATATATATATATTATATCACTTATATATATATATATATATATTCATATAATAATATATATAGTACTATCTTAAATATATATAATATTAAGAATTATATATAATAATCTATTATAGTAATATATATAATTATTATAGTATATTATTATAATGTAATCTCTATATATATGTTATTTATTATGATTTTATATATATATAAATATAGTTTGTTATATAAATATAATTATTATAACATTTATCTGCATCCTTTATATATATATTATTAGAGTATTTAATTATATATATATAATTCTCATATTATATTTATTATTAATTAAATATCTATATATTATAATATATATTATTCTTTATATTATATTAATATTATATCTATATATTATTATATATTATATAATATTAATATTATTATTATTAATTTATATAACTTATAAGTTATTTAGATAATATTATATAATTATATTATATATATATATTTAATTTATTCTTAATTCTATATATTATACGGTATATAATTTATTAATAGTGCTTACTATTATTAATAATAATTATATTATATAATTACAGCTATTTATATTATATTAATATACATATTATTCATTTTATTAAATATATATATTAATTGATTATTAATATAGTGTATATATTTATTATATTACTCTATATTATATTAATTACTATATTAAGATTTAATTAAATATAGGATATTTTATATTTATATAATTATATATTTATATAGTAGTTTATTAATATTATATAATATTTATATTTATATTATAATTACTATTTATTTAATATATATTATCTTTATATTATATTATATATCTATTAATATATATTATTAAATTTTTATATATATATATTTTGATGTATTATATAGGATTATTATATATTATTATATCTAGGTTATTAATATTATTTAATATTAATATATTAATTTCTTTTATAATCTTATTTATATTTTATTACTATTTATATATATTATGGGTAATAGTTCTATAGTATTTACTGATCTTCTAGCTTTCTCTAATTAATTGACTATAGAGTGAGTTGTGTTTTTAATAGTAGGATTTTATATTACCAAGAGAGTTAAAATTATTTGTATAATATATTATTAGGATTTATATATTTTATTAATGAGTACTTTTTAATTATAGAAAAATAAAATATATATTTATATGTTTTTTAATAAATATTATATTTAATTAATATATCAAGTAATATAATTATTATATATTATATGATTATTATTTTATTTTATTTATTATATATATTAATTATTTTATATTAATTATATTATAATATATATATGTAGTATTTAAAGCGCTTTATGAACTCAGAGCGTAAATCTAATAAATATAATTGTCATCTAGTTATTTTATAAAATTATAGGCGTTAAAATACATTTTATTTTTATTGTGGGTATTAACTCTGACCTAATAACTTAATCATTATATATACTAATCTATACTTAATATAACTATAATCTAACTTAACTAATACCTAAATTAACTAACTTATAATAATTTGACGAGTTTAAATAGCTGGATAAATGCATAATTTGGTATGATAGTGTAGGAAATATTATGGGAATGTATAGATCCTATCTATATATGCATTATAGAGTAAGATAAATAATATATTAACGATATAATAAACTAATATATATAGTATATTTATAATATATATATAAATAATTTGTCATTTCACTTCTTTTACTTATATAGTGGATATATTTAGGTAATAATTAGGTATAGGGTTAGTAGAATAAAGTATGTAACTTTAGTAAAGCGTATATAATTTATTGTATAAATAGATATTTTATTTATAGAGATATTATTAACTATCCGTCATATATATATATAAATATGGTATATATTTATTAGTATATAGTACAGTGAATTAATTATATTATACAGCATAGTATAAGGATTATTAGTATATTAAGTAGATTGATAATAATATAGTATATTATATATTATATAGACTAATATATATATATACTATGTAATATTATATATATATTATTTTCTTATCTTCAAATATAAATAAAATATGTGGTGTGAAAATTTATATGTAGTGTTAGAGTATAAGTATATATATAGTATAAACTAATATAATATTAATATTAATATATTATAATATATTAAATGTAATATATATTATTAATGTATATTCTTAATTATACTTATATTATTATATATATTATATATATATTATAATATATATTATATTATTATTTATATATATTATTATATTTAAATTAAATATTATAATACTAATAATTATTAATTATATATATATCTTATATATATTTAATCATTCTTTTACTTATTATTATTATCATATTCGTTTATTGAAATTTTAATTGTATTAAATTAATTTTAATTTAGTATTTCTGATGTTTGTAGGATTTTCTTGATGAGTTTGTGACGCTATCGGTGGACGCAATATTGAAGCTAACTAACCGGTAAGTATACTTTTCATAAGCATTTTTAATATATATATATCATATTAATATATATAATTTAATAATTATTTAGTTATTATATGTCTTTTTATTGCTATCTCATAATATAGTATATTTAAGATTATATATTTAATTTGCTTAACGTATATATATATATAATATTATATAACTATCTGAGCGGATATTGTATTATTGATTATACCTTTAATTTGTAGTTTAATTATGATAGTAGATTAAGAATATAATTGAGCTATATCGCTTCTATATATGCAATATTATATATATATATACTCGCTCCTTGATTATTAAATTATTCTAGAGCGTTTTGTCTTTATGAACATCAGTTTCTGGGGGAATTATTACGTTAGGGAACGGTGTAAAATACCCATGCATTATTTGTGTGAATGCGGGGGTCCTGCGCACTATTAATTAAAACAAATATAGAATAATTATTTATATTATTACGGATATCTGAATATTCGTTCGAGAGGAATCAATTAGGTTGTGATATTCAAAATTTTTAATATATTTTTAACATGGGACTCTTATGGAATAATTAACAAAGGTGGCTCTGTGAACTCCACCTTGCATATGCATATATAAAAATTAAATAATTAAAATATATATTATAAATAAATATAATAGTTATTAATATATAATTTAAAACTTTAATAATCATTATAATTATTTATTTATATTATTAGATAGATAATATTATTCTTATGATTAATCGTAAAAAAATAAAAATATATACTTATTATATAATAAATATTAGAAATATATATTTATATAAGATTAATTTATAAATAATTTAGAATTTTAAATATAATATGTCCACTTAATCAATTAGGTCACTGTTAATAATATATTAAAAACTAATTTATTATAATAATTCTATAAGAAGAAAGATAATTTAGGTAACTGTTCATTATTTTAATTTGATAATAATTATAGCTTCTATAGTATAATATTTAAATATATTTATTCATATTATTGTATAAATAATAATAAAATTTAATTGTATTATAATAAAATAAATTATATAGTAAAAGTATAAATGCTTTATTATAATTGATCTCAAACTTCTAATGCAATTAATAATTAGATGAATAGAACCATTTATGTGAAATCGTAAGAAAATCCATGTGCTATTAAAAAAAGAACCATATACAAAACTCGTTGAGGTTGTATTTTTTTTGTTTAAATGAGGGTTTACAGTGATTGTCTAGTTGTTTAGAGATAGAGTGTTGGCGTGTATTTTACCAGCATCCTTTTTCGCGCACCGTTCCTCGAGAGAGGCCTGGCGCTGAACACCAGCACCATTGACTTTGCATTTACTCCCTCTCATACGCTGTTCCAAAGCGTTTCCCCATCGCCGCACAAGGTATTTTAGATGTGCTACCGTTACAGAGTACGCGGGCAGACCCTACTAGGCTTACGATTCGGTGGGAAGATGTCGCATTTTATTCCGATTATCCGTTCATTCTTTGTCATCGCTGTTTTCCTTGTTAAACCTTCCGTCACAGCGGATCTGTTACCGGTATCTAAATTTTTGCGGCATACGTACGTTGGTCAGCGCACGATGGCCTACGCTGTATATAGGGTTATGGGATAAGGATAAGGATATTGTCTTTCTTTTTTTCTTTTATTTTATAATACGGTAAGGGTGATTATTTGCAATATCATATATTATTTAATATTTAATATTAATAATACTATGTATACTATATTATATATTTTATATTATATATTATATATATACTAGTATATATTTATTATATATATCGTTATTTATATATTATACTACATATTATATTAATTATATATATATAATATATATTACATAATGGTATATATATATTAATATATTATAATTTATATATATATTAATTCCTACAATTATTTATTAAATTTAATATATATACTCGCTAAATTTTATATATTTCTAGTAGTTACACGATACATATTTGCTGGGTAGACTTGGAATTTGGAAATCCTGGAAAATCTGGAGGTTCAGGATTCGGCTGGAAGGTAGTTTTCAGTTTTTCCAGATGGTAATGGCAAAAGGTACTAGGTATTTGAAGGTTTAGTATATTTCTCATGGATCTTTTTCATGATAATGGCAGGTGTTTTATTGTTAAAATTAGGGTATTGTGTTCAGGAAACTGTGAATTATTTTTAAGTATTTTATATAAAGTATATTTTAATATTAAATTTCAAACTCACACATATTCTGGGGGTTGTTAAAAAAAGATACTATGGGCTTTTTTTATACATATAATTTTTTAAGGAAATAAGATATACTATTACTTTTTAGGTATAATATTATAATTATATAAATTATATATTATAATTTAATTTGTGGAATTATTATTATTATACTGTTCATAATAAAGTTAAATTAAAAAATATAACATTTTTATTTTCTTAAGAGTTTATATTTATTATAAAATTATCTATTAGGAAATAAGCTAAAGCGTACCATAATTTTGTATTTGTCTAGTTTATGAGCGGAATATATAAAGTTAATTTTTTTTATAGTACGAGGAAAATGAATGTTTGTTAATACATACAGTGAAATTATCGTATCGTTAATTAATAATAATTTAGATATAAAATATATAAGGAAATGTCGTAGTATTCTCTACGATTATATTAACTACTATAATTCTTCTTATAATTTCATATTTATTTAATTCTGTCTAGTATGAAGTTTCATTTTACATTTACTATTTATATTTCTCTCTTATTATCTTATATATATATATCTCTATATATTGTATGCTGTAGGTTATGTCTTCTGTCCAATTATAATATATTTATTATTTATACTATCTAAAGCTATATTGAAAGAGTAGTCATCTTACTTTATTTATTCAATCTATTGATTATTTGTTAATTCCTTGTTATTTATATCTTTCTATATCTTAATATTAATTATTATATATGATATTTGTATTTTAGTCAATATTGCTTTAGATAGAATGATTAGCTACATTGCTTAGTTATTGATATATGTATATATTCTATTTCGCTATAAGAGTTAGTTAATTATTACGATATCATGCAGATGATAGAGTATTGGTACGGCGCTTAGGATACGCAAACAATACGCACTAATAATTCTGTGTTTTAGGAATAGAGGGCTTAAGCGCCTTGTGCTTATATGATATTTTTTATAGTTAATTATATTATTTTAGTTTGTTTATTTTATCAACTTAGTTCATCATATACATTCTATTGTTCTATGTTCAGCACTGACTTCATATTTTTATGATAGTTATGGTAAATTAGATAAGCTCTATTTTATTAATACGGAAGTGAAATTATTTTATTTTCTTCTTCTAAATATTAGGACGTTGTTGGCGATTGTAAAGGGTTTGTCGTTATATAGTTATATATAGATATTTAAGTTTATATTATATAATAATTTATGATTGTATTAATATTTAATGTATATATGAAAAAATATTAATTTATAATTTATATATAAGTTTATAATTATATATATTAATTTATATATATTGTCAATTATTATATTTTATGTTTAATAATTGATTAGTCTAGTATTAATATGAACATTAATATGTGTCGTATTGTTGATTTTATATTAGTATTAGTCATAGTATTTTAATGTAATGTTGCTACCAGTATTTTCAGGTTACCACATAGGTTTGACTAGTGTAATTCACTAGATTAATTTTATTTATATTGTATTAATATAATATAATTTTCTTATATTTTAATTAGTTATATGAAGAATGGATATAATTGGGGCGGAGGGTGTATTTTTAAATATTATGAATGAAAAATGAAAGTTTTCAATTCTCCCGATACGTTTTTTAAATTGTTTAAATTTTGGTAGAAACTGTTAAGATAATAATGATAGATAGTGAACCATAATTTATTAGTAAGTTAACGTTTATGGGGATTATTTATTTAAGAGTTATAATGTGTTTTCAGTTTTCATGGTTGGGCTTGAAGTTCACTGTGTGTGTCTGATTAGACATTTATTATTTCGCTGGATTCTCATAGGTGAAGATTGGGTATCATAGAGGTGTATATAACTCGTGGTAGTCAGCTGCAGACAATGCAATTCTAACGCATGAATAGCAAAAGAATATCGATTTTGGAAATGGATAATTTGCGGATCCACATGTTTTTTCATTTAAGGGTAAGGTGATTGTTGAATTTTTGAGTATCACTTGATAGAAGTGATGTGAGTGGAATTTGAAGATATTTTATATAGTTTAAGGTATTACTATATTTATGGTATATATATATATTATGATATTCGTATATTTTGCTCTAATAAACTACATTGCAAAAGCTGTCATTATATACTTTATTGGGGTAGTATATTTATTAGGTAATATTTTTATATAATATATATTATATCTATGATTGAAGTAGTTGATTTGGAGTCTGGCTGGGGTTGGAGTTTTCTCAATAGGTATAAAGAAGGTGTTTAGGTCTGATAACTTGGATATAATTATGTTGGGATAGCTGATCCGTAGTACAATTTAAAGTGTATGGTTAGGATGTATATAGAGGGGTCACCCGCCGAGGAGTTGAGCGGAGCGTACCTCTTGATATTGCTTACTGCCTTTGTTTGGTGATTGAGCGGGATGAGTTTGTAGGGTTAACAAACCGTTCCGAGGATCGACGATCACCTGGAAGGTAAACAGACTCCGGACTTCGAGTCTGCCGACTCAGGATTCCTGGTCGTGCAGCGGGGCGGGCTACGAGCTCCGTGAGCTCGAGTTCAAGGGTATGGATTTGAGCTTCAGGACATAGGTTAGTGTGATTGCTTGGGTGCATTGTATTATTTATTATTGGGATTTATGGATTATATTTCATTATTGCGATTATTATATATTATTTTACTTTTTATTATCGTATTTTAACCGAGGTTTACAGAATACTTGAATTATATTACTCTTATCACATATTAGTTTTCTATGCTTTTTTTTGGAGGGTAGGGATACCCGCTCCAGGCCCGCGCCCTCCCGTCTATTAAAAATGCTCAGGGGAGATCAGTAGGGTATTGTTAATACTTATATTATAATGGGTTGGTTATGGGTAATTGGGTTAAATTTGGCGGGGGTGTCTAGTAATATGGTATAGATTATAGAACGTATTCGTGTAGAACGTAAGTATATGTATTATGTTCTAGTTAAGGTCTATACATATAAATTTACTTAGAGGAGGGTACTCATACGCCTAGTGATCATGATAAGGTTTATGTAGGTATAATATTGTATTTGTAATATTATTGGTAGGATTTCATGATTATTATGTATTGTGAAATATATTTATAGTTAGTTATGAGTATAGTTGTGCGCGCGATTCGTGTATGTTTCGCGACGTCGTGTTCGCTGCCCGGGTTGACGCCGTGGCGAGATGATGCGTAAAACATCGTCGATAGTTCATATCGCTGGCAATCTCGACTAATAAAGATGGTGCAAATTGATAGAGGGGAATGGGGTAAAAGAGAGGAGGTGGGGTTAATGAATGGGGTTGAACCGAGAATAGAGATTATTATGTTATAATATCAATTACTTTTAATTGGCAGGTTTAATAAGGATGTTCGATGTAAGAAGTGGTTAAACAGCATGACGTGTGGCAGGGATTCCTGGTAGTAGTTTTTCGCGTCTTTAGTCGTTGATTTAACAAAGGAAGACAAGAGGCATGTGTTTTGTCATTTGACAGTAATATTTATGGTATAAATGTAGACAAACTAGAGTAAGCTTAACGAATACATTAGTTGAGAGATTGTGAAAGAAGGGTGAAGGTGTTGTTATGAATGTCCTGAAGACAAGAAAACACAATGGAGGTATTAGATGAAATTAGAGAGTACTCAGATATAGTGCGTGTTTTTACGGACGCTTTGTAGCTGTTTAACGTGGAGAAGGTAGGAGCATAAGGTGAAATATATATTTTGGTGGATGGCTGACAGATAATAACATATGATAATAAACAAAGAGAGGTTTATTAAGAGATATGTTAATTATCATGTGATTTATTTTAATTGGGGAAGTAAATGTTTATTTAAGAAGAGCTTGTTTAATGAAGCAGAGAAATATATTAGTTCAATACTAATATGATCATTATGTTATTAAATTGGGGAGAAAGGTGTAATATTTATTTAAATTGCAAGTAACGGTTTTAAAATTTTAACTAGAAGTAATGTAAATGAATTATATAATTTATTAGTTCTTCGGTTTATAGAGAACAGTTTTTGGACCATGGGACGAAGACCTTAAGTGTTAAGTGGGGGGTGGGGGTATTACAATAGACAGGTAACATGATTTAGTATAATACAAGGCAAATATTATAATTAATATATAGTAACTAAAAACCAACCAAAATACGGAAAATTAAAATTAAAAAATAAAAACAAAACAATTAAATTACAAAGATTAGAAAACTTAAATTGTTAAATTAGTTAATAAATTTGATCTTACATTTATTTATTTTATTTATGAGGTCTAACTAAATGATTATTATGCTTACAAATTTATCAATTTCTTTACAAATACATGTACTAGGATCTTATATAATACTAAATTTGTTCACTATCATCTATCATGTGAGGGGTTATAGTTATTATATAGCATACCGATATACACACACGCTTTTAGAATCGATTATCCTATTATGATATATATTATATATAGAAAAATAAGAAATATTAGAGATTCTTTAAATTTTTTTTAATATGGGTAGTTAATACAATTTATAGGTAATCATATATCTATACAGGTTATACTATCAAAATACCCTATATTGATTATACGAAAAAATTATTTTACATGACTGTATATAAAACAAATAATAATTTAAACATTCAATTTCTGTTTAATTGATGAAAGTTTATGATATCTTCTTTCTTCTGAGAACTCTTTCAAAGGTTTTTTTAAAAATATATATGATGTATTAAACATGACATATCCTGTAGAATTATTGGTTGAATGGGGGTATAGCTAACACTTTTTAGCGTATAGTTACCTTGTTATAGTTGTTTAGAGAAATGATAAATATTCTTTTTATTAAATTTCTTGATAGCCAGAGGAGTCAGTATGATATTTAGACAAGGTTCATATTTATAATATTGTAACCATGTTCCATAAGCTAGGACGTTCTCAGAGGTGATGATTTTTTCCTGGTTCATTTTTCAATATACAGCCTGGAAGTTCATTACATAGCGATTTAACCGTAGGAAGCTATTGTTTCATGGGTGAAGTGAAAGAAGTTCAAGGTTCTTTTGTAGTTAAATAGTTTTCGATCAGAGGTCGATTTATATCATCTTTATCGTTATCGGTATCGATTATTTCTTAATTTTAAAATCTTGTTGAATGTATGTGGAGGTTATAGATACTATTTGATTGAATCTAAGAAGCATAGATAAGTGTTAGAATTGCACTGCTCGTGAAAGTACAAAAATTTGAATATATCACAATGTTGCATGTGTGTTGACTATATCTTAGGTAGTGACAGCCGGTGTGCTCTTGTAAGGTCGGAATAAGAGTTACATCACTGTGGAGGATTCATACAGTACATGAGACTAAGTATGTAAAGCAATTGAAGTTAGTTGGTGCTAGTAGAAGCGGTATCGTGGTATTAGAGTAGTTGAGATTTCGTGGTTCAATTCTAGTAATACGATAACTGCATACCGTGTTGGAAAGAACAAAACATATCTTGAGGAAAGGGTCGGCTTACAACAATCGTGATGAAAGCACTCCGAAGAGCGAGATATTTCATCATATTATAGGTTCTGGTCCATGGCAAATAGTCTGTCTATCACTATGAAGTATGATTCTTGGGCTAAGTTTTTATAACAGTAGCCTTTAAACGTTGAAGTGGATATTTTAGAGATATAGGGCACTATATGCTGAATAGATGCTAACAATTCAGTTTAACAATGGACTTATTGGAGGGATTCCTTACATTATACCAGTTGAGGAAGGATTTTATATGGCCGGAATTAAAGGCATCCTGGACTAGTAGTTAAGAAGTAATAATTTTATAGCTTTCTAAGCACCGATACCTATCGTATATTCTAGCCGATAGCTGCTTTTATAAAGAGTTTAGTAATACTCTATACTGTTTTATTAACATTAGCACATGAGGAGTCTCAGATTACACTCTCTTTCAACGTACGATATAAAGTTATAACGTATTCAATCTTTGGAATATGAAAAGACTACTCCATTGATCCATTGAAGTATCGTTGCGTCAGTTCTGTTATCTTGAACTAATACAATAGCTTAAAATATTGTTAGGCAGTGGAGGAGTTTATGTAGAAAGTCCCATAAACATCGGGTAGTACGCTAGTAGAAATCGGTATATATTTATAGGCTACTTATTCTTTGTTGGGCAGACAATATGTATTTTGGGATTTATCACTGTAACGCATAAATAATTAAAGAAGAGTGCTATAAGGGTGTGCTAATGTACAAGGTTATTCATATTAATAATAAGATTGATCAAAACAGTCTTATTCGATAGCATCTTTCTATATAATTAGCTGAGTAAAAGAGTAATGACAGCAATTACGTTATGTACACACCTGTGTTGAGATCTATAAGCTACTCATCCACTCCCAGAATATAAATTTGTTAGTGGTTTTATCATATATATTACGAAGTTCGTTTCCATCTAGGGTTTTACATAGGACTGACACATGTAAATAGCTCCTAGAGCACATTGAACTAATTCGTTTTTATGAAGTTTCACAACATCCAAATGCTGTATATAATAGACATGTCAGTTATTAATAATGTCATAGCGCATATAAACAGCGCAGAGCATAACTTATGACGTTTGTTAAATCTTGCATGACGCTATCCACGATCCAGTCTAACTATATTAATAGCAAATTTAATCTCTTCTCGCATACAAATATTAAAGGGTTATTTCAGAGGGCGATTTACAGATTGATGGGATCACGTGCGAAAGTTATGCCAAGGGTATACTTCGTAATCAGTACATGAAAGGTTTACTCCAAGCTTATAGATATTAATGTGAAGTAATAGGAAGGGTAGAGCGCTTGGATATAAAATTATACATAATAAAAATATGATAATGATACTAAGAGCACGATTTCGACATTTATGTTTTCGAGCTAAGGGGAATATAAGCTTTTGAAGAGAAGTTATAGACAATCGATTATTCCACCTCTATCGCAGCATATGTATGGAATAAGAGCGGAGATGTAGTAATATGAGGTTCTTTAGACTCACTTGTGAAGTAGTTGGGACACCTATTACCAGTGAAAATATTTCTTTTTAGATGCATTTTTTATTATTTCTTAAGATTCAAGGTTTATTAAATATTTTATTAGGTATTTTAGTGGAAAATTTTCAATCTGATTTTTTTTACAGTTTGCTCATACTATTTACACCAGTTTCCTGTTATTCTATTACGTTTCTAGCGCCACGGCCCTCTTCTGCTTTTTATTCTTCCTCTTGTGTTTTATTGAGTATTTTAGAACCGGGGCTCTCTTAACGCATTTCAAAGACCTTACTTCATACTTTAATAATTATAGTATCGTATAGCGTTTTATAAGGTATTTAAGAACAATTAACTGAGATCATACTAACTTTATAACTCTAGAACTGTAGCTCAAGACTGATGCTAGAGTCGGTTTATCACACATGAAACTAACGGGTGTTGACACACTGTATTTCTACATCATTAATTATATACCTTACGGTCTCAGTGACTGGTGCATTAATCATAGTACAATGCTTATTCACTATTAAGATAAGCTGTAAGCATAGCATCGAATATTTTGTAAGCATCGTAATATATCGGAAATAATAGCATCTCTCGATTTAATGAACAGGGGAATAGGCTCTATCGAAATCAGGACAGATTACTAATTCTGCTCAGATAATACCAACTTGTGCTCTCTTTCACACTCCTTTGTAACAATAGTATGAACTCCTCTACTCCATCTTCTTTCATTAATTATATTATATGTTTACCGAGATGGTTACTCTTGTTCTGTTAATGGTAATTACAAGAAGACGGGTGTTCGTCCTGTTTTCGATGAATCTGTGGTTACTGCGTATTGCCTTCGACGCTCTTCTATTAATAATAAACTAGCTAATCTGACAGTCAGAGTTGAGTGTTCTTAGCTCAGCATGGTGTCAGACAGTGCGTAGACAATAGTTTATGGAAATGCTTTAACTAACTTTACGACTTTAGCGAAAATAAGGAACTAAACTTAAAAAGAGTGCGTTGTATAGTATCGCATTACCTTACATAACTAACGAATTTTGGATTCTAAATAATCTCTGTATTTTTATAGAGTCATACTTGGAATATTTTGATCAGTTTTTAGTAAGGGCATGTATATCTATATTGTATTGAGACTCTCATGGTGCTCGACTTTCTTTGAGACGTAACTCGTTATCAGCATCGATGCCCTGCTCGCGCCCGCCTGTCCGCTCTCCACGATCTTTTTAGAGATGGATAATTGAAATGATTTTTATATCCCTCTTCAAGACTATTTTTGTCTAGTATGATCAGTGATGGGACAGTAATTAAACATTAATTATGTAGAACCATCTGAGGCGCCGAGTGACTATAAAAATGAAATAAACTAACTTATTCTACACTTTAAAAGTATGTTTTGACACCATTAACTTTCTCTAATTTATTGTATTTTGACGGTCGTTCATTGCTTTGAGAGGAAGAAAGAATACTCGCTCCCTTAATACATCTTGTGAACGATTTATAGACTTAACTTAAGAAATTGTGTGTGTATAGTGCTCAGAGTGTGAGACTAGCATCTATACATACGATTTAGTAGTGAGAATACAGTGCATAACACATCATATAAAATCTCATATATTTCACAGAGCGCGATAGTATAATTAACATTAGTGTGATCAGTAATATTCACACTCGATCGCATGTAGATATAGATGATTAAATATATATTAGATAACTTTTCCTGTATTCATTTTATACATTCTATTTTATACAAATAGTAATGCGTACGCACCAATGATGAAAGCAGAATACGACATGGATCTAGTTAGTGATTAGGTAAATGCGTCTGTGTAGATTTTATTATGCATGGTTAATCGAAGAGAGACTTGACGGGTATAGCCGACTATTTTCTGCGATCAAGTTGCTCTGATAGCGTGTACTAAAAACATAACATACAGCGGAAGTTCTATCAAAGTCCTAGACTATATATTATCTAACACTATAAGCGATCAAGACTACATACAGAAGATGAAGGACCAACGTCTAATACGAACACAAGATCCTCTATAGAGTCTTCGATGATTCAGGATAAAGTGTATCTTGAGGATTTGCTTTATATAATTGTGTAATCATTAAGTAATTCGGTTTTATGATAGTCAATTGTACTATTTATGAGTGCGATATCATTGATTGGGCTGATAACACTAGTACTCATTTCTGCACAAGAGATAATACGATAGATATTATTATTTATTTATGTTTGGTTTCAAGACTGTCAAATTTTTTTCTATTTATTCAATCACCGTCGCTTCTTAGGAGTGAAGACCTGTATTTATACTAGCTATTGGTTTTCTGCTTATAGCGAGAACATGTTTTCTCTTTTATTTGTTATCCCCTGCTACATCGAGGGATGATAAGTATGGACATTGAATTTTAAACCCGTGTTTCAATTGCGGAATTTATCTTTCTGGATTGTTGCTCCTCTTAAAACTTCTCTTTGTACCATAGACTTCGTACTTTTTCTCGAATAACCATCTTCTTATTCATTTGTCCTTTTGAAAATCATTCTACGGATTATAATCTGTGTAATCGCCTGATGTTATTTTTAATTTTCACGATTGATCGATTATGGAATGGATATTACACTGACAAGAGTTTATTTGTGTTTTAGCTTTAAAAGGGATACACATATATTCCTGGAACGAAATGCGACTAATTTATAGAAGATAAGCAAAAGTCTTGCAGATAATAATCTATTATTTATTAATGCTATTCATATTATCCGTGAAATACTATGAATTCTTGTGATTTATATTCTTTGTACTCTTTCCACTATTGTAGCTTTATTAATGAGAACCTATTGTAGTACCTTTATCATACTTTATAACTATTTCTTGAAACTTTTAACCAAAAACTCTGTACTTTTATCTGCCTACATCATTTGAGGATATCTGTTATCCTCATTTATAATTTCTCGTACAGCTTCAGTAGTAGTTTTTGACCTTTTATCTTTTAACGCCTTTAACCATAAGTACCGGGAATATGCATCTGTTGTAAAAGGAATATAAGGATACCCTACGTTTTATGAACTATATTTTATCATTTCAGTTATTCTAATTGCCAAACATTATCTAGGTGAAAGGCAATGGTTTTTCGTGTTGGAAATTTTTTCCGTATAGGTTTATTTTGAATTCTTTTTTATCATTATAAGGAAACTTTGCGGCAAACCTTGTAAAAAAATCATAACTATATGTTCTTTCACATTGTAATAATATTTATCGATTATCTCCTTAGCCTCAATACTGAACAACGGCATTGAAAAAAAACATAAAAATGTATATTGAAAGGTGATATAAAAACCGTATGTCTACATTGAATTATTTTAGTTTAAAATTACAAAATTACAAACAAATAAAAATATAATAGATGAATAAATTATTAGGATTTTATCCAGTTAGGAATTCTGTATCGATTTTTTTTTTTCGTTCTCGGACTAGGTATCGGTGCCTCTACTACTTATATCTTACTTAGTTCTGTCTGAGCGAAAAAAAGTGCCGACATAGAGCTCGTATCTGTCTAGGAAATGTATTGAATTATCATCCAAATCCTCAATCTTTGTTTATTCTGTAATAAAATTCTCGGGAAATTAATAGTCTGAAGTTCATGCTTGATCTTAGCCAAACCAGTTTTACAGGACTTCTTCCAATCACGCGGAGATAAGGATATTTAATGACAATATTCGAACCGTCACTTTTCTCCATTTAATAATGATTTGGACCGAGATCGTTCCATGAAATCTGATCTTTTAAGATTTTATTAATCTTCCTAAAGCTCTAATTACGTTAATTAGGAAATTTTCTTCCAAAAACTTGTTTAAAATTAATCTTCTTTTTATCACTTCAACATAGTACCTTGACCCTAGGTTGAAACACTATTAATACAGGCCTGGCGACCAAAAATGTTCCTGGGGGTTTTATAGGTGGTTTTAATAAAATTTGTCTCCTAAATCCAAATCAAACATTCATATTGCTCCAATCAGGTCTAGTTTTAAGATACAGACCGAGCTCCTAGATGGCATTAGAGAGCTCAGTCTCTAGCTGACCGCGGCGCGAGTGGTTGTGTGTTGCTTGCTCACTCTCCAACTAAGTGTCTTACTTTAATCCATGACTGTTCTTATCTAGAAACAGTGTTTAAAGTGTATTTCTAAAGCGTTATTTATCTTTGTAATATTTTTGCAGGCAGATACATTTGCAAAACTCCTAATAGTTCATAAAAGATGAATAGAAATGGTTAAAACATCCTGATAGATTATTTGTTAGTGTGTGGCAAATTAACCTTTAGTGGACCAACGAATGCACTATTAACGCCGTTAGTAAAGTCCTTTACAATGCATTATTTGGAATAAAGCTAGGAGATCAAGACAAAACCTTTGCTCCACACCTCCACATATGTGCTGAAAAGCCTGTATCATAGCCTTTTAAGGCGCTGGAGTGAGGCAAAACGAACTGTTTGCATTTGGTGTACCTATGGTGTGGAGAGAAGGCAAGGACCATATTACAGACTGCTATTTTTTTTGCATGAACAATCTCAAAGGTGAGATAATTAGTACGAATATAGACCTTGAACAAATCTAGAAAGTTGTATAAAAATCGTTTGGTAGCTATTGAAATGTAATGTGTATAAAAATGAGTGTATTATTTAATAGAGAACATGTTAAATTGTATATATATATTATACTAATATATATATTTATTATATGGTATATAGTTTGATTTAATATGATATATGATATATATATATATATATATTATATATATATATATAATATATATACTTATTAATATGTATATAATAAATATATATATATATATATATAATATATATTATATATATATATATGATATATATATATATATATATAATATAGATATATATATATATATATATATATAATATATATATATATATATATATATATATATATATATATATATATATAAATAATATAAATATATATATATATATATATAATATATATATATATATATATATATATATATATATATATATATATATATATATAATATAATACTTATATACATATATATATATATATATATATATATATATATATATATATATATATATATATATAGAATATATTATATATATATATATATATATATATATATATATATATATATATGTATATACTCTTAAATAAGGTTATATAAAATTGATTGTATTTAAAATTGATAAATTTTCCTGGTATGAAAAATTGTGTATAAAAGTGTGAAAACGAGGGTCGAGTGAATTAATATTATGTAAATTTAAGTAGGCAAAACCTTTTTTCAGGTATCAATAAGAAGAACAAGCACACTGCTAGTCTACCCTGATGTTCCTTCTGCCATTAAACCCACAACCACATGGTCCAGGAGTTCCAGTTCCTTCTCTCCACCTAAAAATACTGAGCTACAAGACAATATAGAAGATATAGAAGTGGATGACACTGACACACTTCAGTTGGATGTCAGCCTACGTCTACAAACACTTCGCCAAGACCACTCACTCAAAGTAAATTAAATGACTTGACTAGAGATCTTGGTCTTTCTAAAGAGAACGCACAACTTCTTGCATCCCTTCTTAGTGAGAACAACCTCCTCTCTGAAGAAACTACATACTTTTGGTTCAGAAATAGAGACGAATAGTTTCGAAAGTTCTTTGCAGTTACTTCTTGCAGCTATTTGGTGTATTGCAATGATGTAAAAGTTTAATTGAGGCACTTGGCGTTCCTTACCAACCAAGTGAATGGAGCTCTTCATTGATTCTTCTAGCAGAAGCTTGAAGGCAGTACATTAAATATTGGCAATAAAATGGCATCCGTACCTATTGCCCATTCAGTTCAGTTAACAGAAAGCTACAAAAAATATGGAAGTATTGATTAATATAATCAAGTACTCTAACCACAACTGGTTAATATGTGGTGATCTCAAGATAAGATATATTTCCCAGTTTCTTCTTGTCATTATAAATCTTCATTTTTAAAAAAAATTAACTATGAAAAAAATATAAGTTCTTAAAAACCATGTACATCAATATGCAAGCATAAAGACAGTTTTTAATTTTAATTTACTACATTTAATGTATTTAAGAATTAATCCTTTCTTTCAGGTTGTGTGCCTTCTTCTTGGGATGCAAGGAGGCTACACAAAATATCCTTGCTTCATGTGTCTATGGAATAGCCGTGCTGATAGTCTTCACTATAAGCAAAAAAAACTGGCCAGCTCGAGAGACATTCCAAATTGGCTGCCACAACGTGGTAGCTGAACCTCTAGTCCTTCCCAAAAATGTTTTACTGCCTCCTCTTCATATAAAGCTTGGCCTGATGAAGAACTTTGTCAAAGCACTGAATAAAGAAGGCCAAGCTTTTAAGTATCTACTGCAAAAAATTCCACACATCAGTGATGCAAAGCTCCATGCAGGCATATTTGACGGTCCCCAAATTAGAACTCTGTTAAAGGACAAGCATTTTTACACCAATATGGAAGCCAGTGAACAAGATGCATGGCGATCGTTTAGTAAAGTAATTGACGGTTTTCTGGGAAATAAAAGAAGCTCAGAATATATCTCACATGTAAATGAGCTTATGAAAAGCTTCGAAAAAATGGGAGCTCGCATGTCGATAAAAATGCATTTTCTCCATTCATATCTTGACTATTTTCCCGCAAACTTTGGAGATTACAGCGAGGAACAAGGTGAAAGATTTCACCAAGACATAAAGACGATGGAAACAAGATATCAAGGACGCTGGGACATCAACATGTTAGCTGACTATTGCTGGTGTCTTAAACGCGACGAACCAACATCGCTTCACAAACGGAAATCATCAAGGACTTCGTTTCTTGGAAAAAGTTTCTTGCACGCTTGGGAGGCTCAAAGTAGTCTGTAAGTTTAAAATTAATTAAAGGAAAGTCGAATTGAGTTGGTATTTATTTTTTTCCTAGTTTACAAGTAATTATAATTTATTAAATAACTTAGATATAAATAACGAATTTTTCTTAAAATTACCCAATTTCTAAAAGGAAGTAGTGCGCTGTATCTCAAAAACCAGACCTGAATTGAGCAAATGAAATGGCATATTTCAATTTAGGAGGACCAATTTCGTTGGAATCACCTTCAGAAAACCCCAGAAACAGAATTTTTTTTTCAAATGCAGGCCTGTGTAATCGAATTACTTAACAGAGAATGTTGATACATTTCTTTAAAGATCTACTAATTTTTGTATATCATTTTGATACAGGACACTTTTTTCATGAACATTAATATCAGAGTTTAATATTCTACACCAGTTCTATCTCATAATTTTTTATCTGTTCAACTTCCGGATTATATAAACTGTAAGGTTGTTGTTGATGTAGCTGCTGATTACGATGATATACGCGGTTGGTTGGTTGCTGTTGATATTGCTTAGGATGTTGTAAAAATGCGTTGCTGCGAGTTGTTGCTGTTGCTTACCTTGTTGTGTGTCGCTGCTGCTGTTGTTTTGTTGTGGCCTCTGTATTATATGCATCTTCTCAATAATCGTTATAGGGAGTAAAAAGCAACATTTCTTCATATGCGCCAATCCCTTGGTTATCAAAGGGGCTAAAACGGAAAAGAGTAAAGGTAGGAACACTCTGCCAGCTTTTTATAATAACTTCTTTTTATTTTTATAAGATTTATACAGACTTCCGCAACATACACATGTGTTAAAGCATTAGGACTCTCAAAACCTATTTCGTTCTACCGCGCCCACTTTGAAAATCAATTATTTTTTCAGCGCCCCCCAATTTTTTTTTACTTTACCAAAACTTAAAACCACAATGACATACAGTTATATATTATATATATATATATTATATATATATATATTATATATATATAATATATATATTATATATATATATATATATATATATAATATATATATATATATATATATATATATATATATATATATATATATATATAATATATATATATATATATATATATTATATAGAAATATGAACTAAAATTACTAAATAACTTCAACACCCCCCATTTTTTCTAGGCCCCTTACCGCCCCCCTATACGAATCCAGCGCCCACAAGGGGGCGTTATCGCCCACTTTGAGAACACCTCGCGTTTAAAGACACCATCTCTCATATTACTTTATTCTGATGAGATGTTTTGAGTTATAAAGGAACACT
>JABUQX010014085.1:85000-102500 GCA_015478945.1 Trachelipus rathkii
GTGCTATATAAACAAAGTCGTAAAAGAATCAAATGGTAACCTTACAGTTATGGCTAAGGCATTTTTAAGTGATCAATTAATAGCTTATCAACAATATATGATATTGTCCCCAACCATTTTCTCTGATTTTCATAATTTCAAAGATCATCTTGATTTAAATTTTCCTACTTTCAAATCACTCATCCTTTTGCCTTCTTCAAAGCTAAATTTTTATATTCAAACACTGACGAGCTTTCTTAAATTTGCTTCACCATCAGAGAAAAATGATTTAAACCGAGCAATATCATATCTCAAAGATTTAAAATGGAATGCTAATACTGAAATGACCATAAAAATTGTTAAAGATTCTCCAGTTGATTTACATTTAGGGGGTAGGATATTAAATGTAGGTGAGCTCACTTATATAAATGGGCCCTTACCAAGAAGAACGTACTATTTAATTGCCTTTGCAAATATGCTTGTTATTACAATATCTAAAGTTTCTTTTTGCCTTTATATTACACATTTTAGATCAGAGCAGATAATATGTGTGGGGTGCGAAAAATCTTCGGAATTGATTATTACAACTGCTTCTTGCAATCATGAAAACCAAGAAGTTCATCAGTTTAGAAGTTCAGAAAAATCTGTTGATAAATGGTTTTCACTTATAGACGATTGGATTGTTGATAAAATGGCATCATACGAAATTGTTGGTGACTCTTATAGCTGTCCTTTAAAGTCTGTATCGGGTGTTTCGGGTAATAATTATCCGTTATCATTATGGCAAGTCTTCCCTTTTCTTAAGAAAAGTGTTGTCACTAGCGCTGTTCTTCCAGACATTAACAATTTTAAAAATATTAAACAACTCTGTTCTTTATTAATTGAGGAAGAATCTGAGTATATTGAAAAGTTAAATAATATATTTAATCCTCAAACACTTCCTCCCCCACCTGAGCTTAAAGATTTGCTACAAAGGATTCTCAATCTTCATGAAATTTATTTTCTTCCCGAACTCCTTCAAACTGTGAAAAAGGATATAACATTAGTTGTTGATATTTTTATGAATTATTTGCTGAAGTTTAACACGTATAAAACGTATTTGATAAAAAGATGTTTATGTACTGTTCACATGCCCGATGGGATACGTGCTCAGTACTACATTGCACCTGTACAACATTTTGCCTTTTATCTTGAGTGGTCTAAAGAATTGGGTTTAATAGATAGGTATTCTCAGGCTTCTGCTTTTGCAATTGATACACTTTTAAGCTTCATAATGGATGCTAAAGTAATTCTCTTACATGAAACGATTCCTAACAGTTGTTTGGATTTTTACAAGACTGGAGAGTTGAGAAAAGGAGGACAAATGGAAATTAAAGCTCGACCAAAACAGAAGAATATTAAAGATGGTTCTTACCTGGTTCTTTTATTTGAAAAAGTTTTGCTGCTCCTGAAGCCTAGGTCCCCTACTTATCATCTTGTCTTTGACCTATGGTTGTATCAAGCAAATTTCGGACCACCACCAACCAACCCAAACACCTTTAGGCTGGAATTTAGACAAGGAAAATCTAAACCTCATATAAATTTCGATTTGAAAACCCTCAGTCCGTGTTTAAAACAAGAATGGGTTGACCAAATCAAAGAAGAACTTCAAGCTCAGGCAGAAGAAATAAAGAAATATTCTTTTTTAAAAACTATTTTATAAGTGAATAAAATGTAAACGAAATAAAAAAAGGAAATTATGTTATATATATTATTATATATATAAAAAGATAGCTAAAATGAAAATGTGTTAGTAAGTTATAATATAGGTGGTTGATGGTTAGTATTGTGGTGAGTTTGATGGTAGTGGGGTAGTTTTTGTATAAGTGTGGATTGGTAGGTATATCATATATAAAGAAAAGCGAAAATGAAAATGGTATTTTCCTGAAACACCATAAAACTTATTTTTAATGATATAAAGTTAAAGAGACAATTTTCTTCTACTCAAAAGAGAAAGGAAACTTTTTGTTTCATCCGAATTTGTAAGACATGAAAATGTTTTGTTTCTGAAGATGAAGGAACAATTCATTTCTTTTTTTTTCTTATAGAAATTGAAAACTATTATGTACACTCGACAAAAATTTCATTTTTGAAATTTAACGTTTATCTTTTCTGAAATAAAATATGTAAACTTTAACTTTCAAGGCGCGTAAATAAATTTAAGAAATTACACCATACACACACACACATAAATATATATATTAATATATATTATATATTATTATATTAATATATATATATTATATACGTCTTACGTTATCTATAGGGTATAGTATACTTATATATAATATATATTGTTATATCATATATATTAGCGGTTCGCATTCCGGCTGACATTAGTAAATAAGAATAATTATAGCTAGTAAGAAGGAATATAATAATACTACATCAACTAATAATAATAATAATAATAATAATAATAAGGTATAGCACAGACATATAATAAATATAATATAATGAAATAATGAATGAAGAATGTGAACAAGAGAGAATAATAATATAATAATAGGTAATTTAATATTAATAGTGACTGCGATTTGCTAAGATTATATTAAAAATATTTTTGTTAACCATTTTTAATATAATGTAAAGGTTTTAAGCTACAAAATATATTTAATTTTCTTTTCACAGAAATCTGGATTATATATATAGTATATTATCTACGTATTATATTACTATTTATATT
This sequence comes from Trachelipus rathkii, assembly GCA_015478945.1. Lineage (NCBI taxonomy): Eukaryota > Metazoa > Arthropoda > Malacostraca > Isopoda > Trachelipodidae > Trachelipus > Trachelipus rathkii. The sequence continues at coordinate 87,705 of JABUQX010014085.1, forward strand.
TATACATTATATAGTAGTAATAGTATTAGTACTATACTATATTATATATAGTATAATACTATATATCTATATATATAATATATATATAATCCGTGTATGGCGGTATTCTATGGTAGTTGCAAACAGCGTATGTTTCGCGTGTCGTAAGAGGCACTTAACTGGACAGAGGAGAGTACTCACTCGAAGCGTTGAGAGTACCTCCCATTGGGCTTTTGGTTTGTGAGTATATTCCATGACATTCCAATCTTAATGGTTTGCTTCTTTGCGTTCACATCCACGCACTTCTTACACTGGAGTAGATCTCTCCGTAATCACAAGCAGACACAAAACACTAATAACACTATTACATGACAGCAACCTCTTCTGATCATGGAGCTCACAGCGTATGTTCCTGCGTGTCGCTACTCACGGTGGAACAGAAGAACAGTAAGTGTTGTGTTGACTGTCCCGTTACACTTATCTGGTGTGGGCTATGGAGCCATGCGACATAGTCGTTCGCCAGTCTGCTGACTTGTATCTTTCGCTAAATTGTATGGATCGTTATTGTATATATAGTAATATGCTAGAGGAATAAATCTGAAAAGGCACGCACGCAGCTCGATCCAGACTGGTAGTTCTAGAACTTCGAACATCTCTTAAATTTGCTTGCTGTGACTGAAACAGATGGAAAGGAAGCGGTGAAGAAGAGTGGTGTGGGTGTGAAAGTCGCTGTATGCATGCTCGGAGTGAGAGAATGAGTGGGGTAGAAGAGCTCTACGCGTCTATTCGACCGGAGTGACACTTGGCCTCAGCAGTGAGTGGTGGATATTTGTTTGTGCGAGTACTAGAATCCTAATGGTTAAATTTGTGTTTGAAAAGGTTAAGGAATGTGTCGTTGTAACATAGGTCCATCTGAAAGGGATGTTGAGAAGAGTGCTTTTTTCTGGGATAATCTGAATGATGTTTTGGATGGAGTGAGTAGGAGCTTCAGATTGATTCTGTTGGGCGAACTTTCTCACCTTTCTCACCATCTTCTTGTGCAAGGATATCATTCATGGTCTCAGAAGCATCTCCATCGCCTCGACCTAACAGCTCCCCCTCGCCCTCTTCTATCCCTCCTCTCCACCTCTCTCTTCAACTACATCTCCACTTCACCTCATGGCCTCCCATTGTTTGCCCCGGGGCCTGGGGTCGGGGCGCGCCACTCCTCTTCTTCCTCCGGCTGCAACTCTTAATATCTTTTCGCACACCTATTTGCTTCCATCCTCCTCACATCTCCGAACCATCTCAACTGCCCTCTCTCCACAAGTTCCAATATACTCTCCGCTCCCAACACCGCCCTCACGTCATCATTCCTCCTCATATCCAGTCTTGTCACCCCCATATCAATCTTAATACTTTCATTTCGCATGCCTGTGCTTTACTTTTAGCTTTTGCATTTAGTGTCCAAGCCTCGTGTCCCTATGTTAAATGGACCTCATAATGTTGGCATATATTATTATTTTAATTTTCTTCGGTATATTACAGTCCTTGAGCAAAGGGTACAACGATGCAAATGTTCCATTAAACTTTTCAATTCTATGGCTCAACTCCTGGAGCTCCACTATACACTCCTAAATATTCAAACTGTTCCTTCTGTTTCAGTACTTCCAACTCCAATTCTATATTCAACTCCTCCTGCTCCCTACTCACCATCATAACTTTCGTCTTCCCCTTATTGATTTTCATTCCTTTCTCAAATAGCATCTCGTCCCATACCACTATAAACCTCTGCAGACCCTCCATTGACTCCGAGATCAACGCCAGATCATCCGCGTATCCAAAGACCTCTCCATCCACCCTTTCCTGTACCACCTTGCCACAATAGTCCATAAACGTTATGAACAATATTGGGGAAAGTACACTTCCCTGTTTTACATCTGTTGTTTTTCCAAACCAGCTACTATCATCCATCTGTGTTTTTACTTTGCAACAGCTGTCTACATACGTGCTTTTTATAGCTCTTATCAGTTTAGTAGGCACCCCCATACTCCCTTTTCCCTAAAATCCTCCACAAGATCTCCCTCTGCACACGGTCGAACGTCTTTTCTAAATCGATAAAGGCCAAATATGCTTTCCGGTTAAATTCATTTTTTCACACATCATCTTCAGTGCAAAAATCAAATCGGTTGTCAATCTTCCCGGTCGAAAACCATGCTGTCAATAATCAAATTTATTTTCGACTATCTCCCTCAATCTTCTCTCCAATATTCTCTCGTACACCTTTGCAATATCAAACATCAGGGCAATTTCTCCAGTAATTTTTACAGTCAGTTTTATTACCTTTATTGTATATTGGACATAATAACGATTTATTCCAATCCTCCGGTGTTTTTCCTTCGTTCCAGCACTTATTCATTACTTCTGTCATCCACAAAACACCCCCTTCACCAGCTCCTCTCAACATCTTCACCGGCAGCATATCCTCGCCTGCTGCCTTACCGTTTTTCAACTTTCTCATCGCTTGTTCCACCTCCTCAGGTACAATCTGTCACTCCCCCCGATCTTCTAACCCCACATGCTGTTCTTCCCATTGTTCCTCTTCTTCTATGTTATTCGGGATATTCAGCAGGTGTTCGAAATATTCCTTCCACCTTCCGCTAATATTGGACGGGCTTGTCAATAATGTTCCATTTTCATTTTTTATTGCATAGGTTGGTGGGGCAGAGCCCTTTCTATAATTTTTGCAATGCTGTAGATTAGCTTTCTCGTCCCCTGAAGGTCTTACTCCAGTTCTCTTCCAATTCTTTCCCATGTACTCTCCTTTTCTCTTCTATTTATATGTTCAGCTTCTCTTCTCGCTTCTGCATATTCCTCCCTCTCCTCCACTCCTCTCGTCTTTATCCACCATCTAAAATATTTCATTTTTAGCTTTACCACCGTCTGAACTTATTCAGTCTACCATGGCGTTTGTTTCTTTTTTCTTCCATGGATTGTCTTAACTTTCACAACATCCTCAGACACCTCCCACAGGGCTTCCCTCAATGCTCTTCAGCTCTCGTCTACCTCCGCATCCATCACCACATTCCTCCTTTTATCTTTCATTTCCTTTTTAAATTTTTCTTTACATTCCTGCTCTCGTAACTTTTCCACCATGAATATGTTCCTAACCTTACATTTATATGGTTTAACACCATCTATTCTCATCTTTTCCACAACCAAACGATGATTCGAGTCTCCCGAGACCGACGGTATACTCTTCACGTCTTTAAGCAGTCTTTTGTTGTTTGTTAGCATTAAGTCAATCATTGATTTCTCCTCGTATCCTCTACCCTCTCCATTCCATCCGTACCACGTCCACTTGTGGCCATCTCTATGGTGGTTAGATCAAAAGGTTCCAAAGAGTTCCAATGCAAGACATGAGTTTCTTGAGAAATTGGTAATGGTTGGTGGATTGCTAGGCCTATCCGAACCCACTCGAGACTGCTAATTAGTACCATCCAGTGTTCAGTACCCGATTGATACAAAAGGTCTGCGTCCCTCCCGACTTTAAACACTGGTAGGGTTAAGCCACCTTACCTCGACAAGGTTACACAGTTTCTTGTTCGTGTAGGCGCATCTACATGAACCGCGGTGTCGATCTAAATGGTTAAATAGGTGATTAGAAAATGAATTATATAACAGGTGACTGTGTGATGACGGGAGAAAATGAGAATGGTAGGACGATGATTAATTTTTGTGAGGAGAGAGGTTTGTGTGCAAGTAATACTTTCTTTAAAACAAGAATATTCAAAAGTATACTAGAGTTAGTATAGGTGGAGATGGTATTGAAGTGAAAAGTAAGATTAATCTTGTGTTGGTGAAGATGTTGAAGTAAGTGATGAATGTTAAATCAGTCAAGGGGTTGGAGATGGAATTAAGAATAATTATGCTGTTTTATGTAAGATTAAGAACGGAAAAGATTGAAAGGAAATAGATAGGGAAGAAAGTGGGAAGAATTAAGAGTGAGAAAGTGAACAAGGTAATAAGGAAAAGTATGTAAGAGAGCTTGCAAATAAATCAGTTGAATGTGAACAAGATGAAACTGAACAAATTTGGACGCAATTGAAGGAAGCCTTTGTTAGTAGGGCAAGAGAAGTATGTGAATGTGATGAAATAGGAAGTATGAATCTCAGCAGTGATTGGTGGAATGAAGAGGTGATGCAAGTGGTTAAAAGTAAAAAAAGAGGCGTGGTTGAATGTGCTAAAAGCCAATGATGAGTTCTCAAATCAAAGGAGTTTGGAATTATATAAGGAGGAAAAAAGATAAACTAAAAGTTGCTTACGTAGGAGGAAAAATGAGGTAAATGAACAGTTTAGAAGGAGGATGAATGGGGACCTACAAGAGAGTGTGAAGCTCTTCTGGAAGGAAGCTCAAAACATTAAGAATGAGTGTAAGGTGAATCTCCTTAGAATAATGAATAGGGATGGTGCTTTCATAACTGATGAAGTGGTCGTGAGGAGAGTGTGGAGGGGCACTTAAAAAATCTGCATAACACTTTTAGTAATGAAGAGGTGATAGTGAATGTGTGTGGGTTTGATGGTGCATGAAGGAATAGGTACTTTGGTGATGAGTTAATTTGTAAGGAGGATGTAATGGGTAGAATGAGAAAGTTGAAGAATGGTAAATCTGAAGGTGTAGATGGAATTACTGGTGAAATGATCAAGAGTGGATTTGGAATTTGTGTAACAAAGCGTTTATGGAGGGTATGGTTCCGTGAGATTGGAGGAGAGCAGTAATAGTACCCTTATATAAGGGTAAGGGGGATAAGGGAACTGTAGGAATTATAGGGGAATTAGTTTATCGAGTGTTGTAGGGAAGATATGCTGGTATGTTGGTTGAAAGAGCTCGTCGAATGACTGAGGGACTGATTGTTGAATACCAAGGTGAATTTAGAAGTGGTATAGGATGTATAGATCAAGTTTTTACGTTGAAACAAATGATTGACAAAATGAGAGAGAAGAAAAATAAATTGTATTTAGGTTTTATGGACTTGCAACAGCGTATGACAGGATCAATAGGGAAGCTCTGTGGCAGGTGTTAGTGAAATATGGTGTTGGCGGTAGACTTCTGAATGGAATCAAAAGTATGTATACCGAGAGTGAGATATGTGCAAGAATTAATGGAGTTGAAAGTGATTCGTTTAACATTATTAGCTGAGTAAGTTAGGAATGTGCTATGTCTCTTGGTTATTTAATTTGTATATGGATGAGATTATGAAAGAATTAAAGGTGTGGATGGCAGGGGTTATTTAATTTGTATATGGATGAGATTATGAAAGAATTAAAGGTGTGGATGGCAGGGGAAGGTGTTAGAATGATAGAGAATGGAAGAGAATGAAGGGTGTCCTGCTTGCACGGGGATGATTTCGTTTTTCTGTGGCGAATCTGAAGAGAGTTTGAGAGGATTGGTAGAGGATTTTGGCTGGATGTGTAAAAGGATAGATTTAATAGTAAATGTAGATATGAGTAAGGTTTTGGCTGTGAGTGAGGAGAGTCCGCAGTGTGAATTCATATTGGATGGTGAGAAACTGGAACAAGTATCTGAGTTTATAAGGGGGTATAATTGTGGGCCTGGCCCAGGGGATGAACCTCACATTGACGAGATGTTACAGTGAGGGTCCGTCGCATTCTAGTGAATCCCTAGGGTGCATTTTTTCTGACTGCGAAGAGTTGTTTCTCACTTAAGGGCATGTTCTTTTTTACTACTTTTCTGTTTCCGGTGTATGCTATGCACCTCTCCCCCAATCTGGGTAAAGGAGGTAGATTATAATATATATATATATATATTATATAATATATATAATTATATATATTATATATATATATATATATATATATATATTATATATATATATATATTATCATATATATATATATTATATATATATAATATAATATATAAGGAAAAATATATTTCTACGATTAGGAATTTTAACAATGCAAAATTTTATACATTTAAATTAATTTCATTTTGAAATCTGGTTTTTTACATAAATTTTTAACTTTGTTTCAATATGAAAAACTTGGAAATATTAAATATAAATATAATAAAAAAAAAGAAGAAATTTAAAATATTTTTTAGCAGGTGAAGCTGCTTTTCATCAAACAGTCGACTCATATGAAGATTGTTATCAAGAATGTCGGCAAGGGGCTTGAAACCCCATTCTACCATAATGTTCTTTCGTGATGGTGGTGATATTTTGTAAATAATTATCAACCTCCAACATCACCTTGCAGCCATGCAGGAAATGATGCTTATATATATATATATATAATATATATATATATATATATATATATATATATAATATATATAAAGGTTTCTGATTATGATTTGTATATATATATATATTATATATATATATATATATATATATAATTCAAGACTGCCATACGAAAGATGATGAAATATGAAGATGTAAATTTGAAATCAAACAAAACAAACAAAAGCGTTGCTAAATCCAGATTAAATATTTAATCCCGTTCTACATTTTTGCCTTGAAGAATTTTCAAGATTTTAAAAAATTCTGATCTTGTGGAAAGCAAACTAATTCATTGAACTATATTTATTTAGTAAACTTAATTTAGTTATTATTATTACAATATTGTCAATATATTATTTAAATAATTCACTTTTTCTGAAAAGGATATTATAATAATATTAATAATAATAAATAATAATAATAATAATAATATATAAAATAATCTAATAATAAATAATAATAATAATAATAATAATAATAATAATAATAATAATAATAATAATAATAATAATAATAATAATAATAATAATAATAATAATAATAATAATAATAATAATAATAATAATAATAATAATAATAAAGAAAAAAAGAAAAAAAAGTAATTATATAATTAACTTTTATTTAATTAAAACTCATAATAATAATAATAATAAATAATAAAATAATAATAATAATAATAATAATAATAATAATAATAAAGAAAGAAAGAAAAAAAGTAATTATATAATTAACTTTTATTTAATTAAAACAAATAGCGAAATGTTTAATAAACAGAGTTTAAAAATTTGACAAAGTCTTTATGGAATCTTGATAGAAAAGAATAAATACAGATTCTTTTTAATTAAGTATTTGTGCGTTCTGTAATCACAGATTGATTTACACAAGATTCAAAATCATGCTTTCTTCACTTCTGAACTCTTCAATACCACAATAAATATAAGAAAATTAAAAGCAACGTAAAAATGAAAATGGACTTGCAATAGTATTTATGACACTGGTCTGAACATTTTCAATATATATATATATATATATATATATATATATATATATATATATATATATATATATATATTATATATATATATATTATATATATATATATATATATTATATATATATATATATATATATATATAACTTTAATCACCGTTTAAGTATAGGCAGAAGACGTACTTGCTATTTGAAATGACTAATAACTTCGATACTACCAACCATGATGATAATTTGTTTGATTTTCATATAAGTAAACCAAATGATAATAATGGCTTTAAACCTGACAACGTACATTCCAAATTCTGAAAATTATCAAGACCAAACAACATAAAATGCAGGAATTCCGTCCCTGAAGGGAGGAGTAACACCCATTTTTTGAAAAATTTATTTTATCTTTAATTTAGATTCCTTGGTGTACAACTGAGGGAAGAAGGATTCGTTACGGTAATATTTTAGTTTAATTTTAATTTAACGAGTCGAAAGTATAATTTTTTTGTTCCACGATATTTGGTCACAGTTCCTTCCCATAACGCTACCTTCCGAGAGCCTCATATATTTTATCATGATAAAATTAGCTGAAAATAAACAGCAGGATAGGATTAGTATTTTCAGATATAGACCCATAAGTGTTTACATCGATCATATAAACATTGTTTAAAATTGTACACTTCTCCCTTATGTTTCGGAAATAGTTCCCGATGTTTCCTTGAGAATTATCAGATAACCGCAGAGTGTCTGATAATTCTCAAAGAATCATCGGGAACCATTACCGAAGCCTAAAAGAGGAGTGGCAATCAATCTAAGTAAATATTCGTGTGATCAACCGATAAATATTTTGGGTTTGCCGCTTCGACTTAAGGTTGTCAAATCTGTTATAATATAATCGGACTCCGGTTGCAAATCCGAATATTTTAGAATCAAGATTCCATCAATTCTGGAATTCTGGTTCCAATTATTTATGGACAAAAGAAACTTTCAAATTCTATTCCATTACAATTCCAGTTCCAAGATGGCGCTCCGACCAGACTATGATTTCGCTTAAAAATTACCGATTCCGTGATTCCATGCTCTTATTTTAATTCCGATTCCACAATCATTGTTTAACAAAACATAAACTTATTAACTAGTACGATTATATTAGTTTATATTTATATTCGTCTGTGTCATCCAGAACACCTATTTAATTTCAGTGAATAAACGATGTTGCAATAAAGGAATACAAATCTAATAATAGAAAGAACGGCCTTTCCAATTGTATCTCTATCTTATTTTTCTTAACTATATAACAGCTCTAGTTAATTAACTTTTGAACCTTGGAAAGTTTATTCGATTTTACGTCATTTTTCATCTTCATTCTGCCCAATTTGCTCATACACTAAATAAATAGATATATATATATATATATATATATATATATATATATATATATATATATTATATTATATATATATATATATATATATATATATATAATATATATATATATATTCTATATAATATGTATATTTATCCAAATACATTTGTTTAGATATTAGTTTTATATATTTATTTTTCTATATATAATTTATATATTATATATATATATTATATATATATATATATATATATATATATATATTTTTCTTGGTAGCCCCCCTCTCTTCTCCTACGAGAAACGGGTGATCCGGAGATATTGTGGCACCACTGATGGCCGAGCCCAGAGACCCGTCAGAACGAGAGTATCGGTTACTTCTGATGTTTGTTAGGTCCGAACAGTTTAGTAAGAGGTGTCTTGTGTCATCATTTGTCAGGGAGTGACATCATTGACATTGGGGGAGGGAGTGTTGTGCAATCTAAGTTTGTATTCTATGTTCAGAGCGGAGAAGGGACCGAATCACTCTGGTTTGACGGTCCAAGGTTTGTTCTGTGGCAGATATTTCGGGGGGAAGCGCCTGGAGTATGGTGTTGTCTGAATATTCGGAGATCGATTTTTTGTGTTAAATGAGTGTATCTGTGTTTAATAATTGGAGTTTCTGGTGGTGGGGGGGGGAGTGTGTTGTATATGTTAGAATAATACATGGACGATGTAACTTTTTTCCTTCTTGGCGCAAGGGGTTGTTGTAATATTTGATGTAAAGGGTGGACTGTTGAAATGTATTAGCTGTAAAATTGGCAGCCTATCATGTCAAGATGGGCCCCTATATGTAGAATTTTTGCTTCGGTTTGTAAGTGGTGGGGTGGTTGTGAAAGGAAGGCATCCTGTTATTATTCTAAACGCTTTGTTCTGAACGACCTCTAATTTTTGGATGTTGTTGGTTTGTGATATCGTGGGAGCCCAAGCTGGCCATGCATAGTTTAAGATTGGATGTATTATTGTCTGTATACTATTGTGAGGGACTCTTTGTGTTGGACAAATATTGTTCCGGTTAGTGTTTTCATCGCCTTCAATTTGTGTGTGGCTTTTGAGGTAATATTGCTTATGTGAATTCTGTTTGTTTTTAAGTCATTGCTTAAATTGGTTTATATATTGCTGTAGTTATTGTCTTGGTGTGTTTATAGAGGGCCTTTGGGCTGTAATTGTAAAGTCATTTGCATCACTATTGATTTTTATAGAGGGGGATGTGGGTTGTGGTAGATCGTGTATAAACAGATAAAAGAGTATTGGTAATAGGATGGCGCCCTGGGGAACTCTGGGGAACTGGGGAACGTATAGGAAATTTGCTAATATTTTCTTGTCATTGATGTTTATTTCCGTGTTTAAAACTTTGTCTATTAAAAGTTGACGTGGGACTGCATCAAATGTTTTGTTTGTCTATTGCCACTAGGAGAATGCAAGAGGGTGGCAGATTTGGGTTGAAACCTGTGAAGATGTTTTGTGTCAGATCGGTGAGTAGTGAGGTAGTTGAGTGTTTAGGTCGAATCCATGTTGTGTATCTGAGAGAGGGGATAAAGGGGGAGACTCTATTCAGGATTAACCTTTCGAGAACTTTAGGTATAGTAGAAAGTAATGATATAGGTCTATATGAGGCAGGAATGTTGGGTAGTTTATTAGGTCTTAGTGTGGGGATTATGTGTGTGTGTGTTTCCAGAATGGTGGGATAGTGTTGGTTTGTAAAGCAGTGTTGAATATTTGTGTTAGTACTGCTATGTCTTTAACTCCAAGGTGTTTGAGGTGGATATTGGATATTTTGTCTGGCCATTCGGCTTGTGAATTTTTGATGTTTTCGCTGATGTTAAGTACTTCTTGGTTGTTTAATTTTTTAAGTCGTTTAGTTGTTAATCTCTGTTGGTGAGAGCTGTAGGTTTATGGCTAATTTTAGTGTAGTGTGACATAAGGAGACTGCATTGATTTTTAGGGCTAAGAATTTTATTGTTTTGTTTACAGATGGCTTCGTGGGTTGGTGGAGGCTGTGTTTGTGAAGTGTAATTTTTTTTTTATTGTTCAATACATTTTTGTTGTGTTGGTTTTATGATATTGTGTTTGAGTGTACTGTTGAAAGTTTTTATTTTTGTTGTTGAGGTCTATGATTTGGTTGATTTGGTTTAGATTTGGTTGTCTATTTTTGTCAGAGGGAAGTTCTTTCTTTTATTAGGGTATCTATTTCTGGTGAAAAATTGGGACTGAAGTGTTTGCGGTAACCTTGGGGGATGTATTTTTTGGACGCCTTTAAATGGGGTTTATTGTTGTGTTGTATTGTTTTGTTGAGAGATGTAAAGTTTGCTGTTTGTAAGGATTGCAGTTCTTGTTCTATTAAATCAGTGTAAGCTTGCAGTTTGCTTTCTTATAGTTAGTGTTAGCCTTTTTAAAGGATGTGTGTGTTTATGATGAATTGTGATTAGTATTGGAGTGTGATCAGAGAATAGAGTATGAAAGGTTTGCCATGTTGCGGCGAGCTGAATTTGGAGGGAAATAAGAAGAGGTGTCAGGGGACGTGGGTTTCTGATTACGCTAGAATAGTTGTCGTATGGGTTGGTTTCTGTTGTTGAGGATGCTGAGTGTGTATAAGTTGGCTATGAGAGTATCACCTCTTGGTGAATGTGTGTGTGTTGAGCCATGCAGGGAGATGAGCATTGAAGTCCGAGGTTACTATCAGATTTATTATATTGAGGTAGGGGTGATAGGTCTGGGACATAATGCTTGGAGCAGAGATCAGAGGTTGGATGAGGGATATAGACATTGATTATGTTTCATGTTTTTTTTTAAATATTGATTTATAGCTTCTTTGGATTGGTACGTGGAGGTTTGGTCGTTGTTCATAATTTGATGTGTGTGGTTTGTGTTATTTCAAATTTGGATGTTTTTGTGGTTGAGCATAACTAGACTATGCTATGGTGGGTATTTATCTTGTCTTAGGGTTGCGTAATTGGGAAATTATGAGAGGTATGTGTTTGGTTTTAGATTAGATTACTGAATTAGTGCAATGTGTATAGTGAACTTATTTAAGGTGTGGTGGAGTTCTTTATGTTTATTCTTAATACCATTTATATTTAATTGAAATATCTTGATAGAGTTATATGGGTGAGGGATTTGAATTTCTGTGTGTAATTTTTCGCATGATTGACTGAACCATGCTGGGAAATATTGATCAAGGGTTTGAAGATTAGTGTACCTTATATGAAACCAGAGTCTGCATGTGTTGAAAAGTACTGAGGTTTGCACTTTGCACTCGAATGAAAGATCTATTGCAATTTGGGCAGATAAATACACTGGGGCCTGGATTAGATTCTATATCACCGGCTAAAAGGAGGAGGTCTTACGCACCCCAAGTATAAAAAATAGAGCATATAGATGGAAAATTCTGGGCTCATATGCGAATGCCAAGTGTCGATCCCAAGATCGTATCTCTCGCAGGAGTGAGGAGAGGCCAATGCCCAATAGCGAAAGCTTGCATTATGCAATCTTCCGCAGGCAGGCGGTAGGCAACATCTTTGTGACCCCAAGAGTGCGCACAAGCCAACCGAGAGAAGAAGAAACTCTACACACAATACAAAAAGACCCGTACCACCCCAAACATGATTATTTTTAAACCAACTGTGGCGAGATCTCGGCTAATTAATCCCCAAACATGTAAACAATTTTTCGAATTTACATTTCGACTGTTAACTCCACAACTCCCTTTCCTTTAGTGTGGAAAGTTACTCATAAAATATCTCGTCTCCCCAACAACTCCTCACCCACAGTCCTCCGTCATGGGCCTGATATAACCAACATGATCTCCGCTCCTGCTGCTTTCGCAGATGCCTTAGGTTATAGGTTTGCTAGCCACTCTAGTTCTTTCCGCTCTCCTGAAGCCTTTCAAAAATTGAAAACACTGCACTGCCAGATTTTCAACAGCGAAAGGGGAAGATTATGCCTATAACCGTCTTTTTACACTTGCAAAGTATCAAACTGCACTGGCTAATAGTAAAGACGATGCTCTTGGCCCAGACATGATTTTGTACATCATGTTCCGTCATATCTATCCCTCGGCATCAACATTTTTGCTGGATCTGTATAACAGAATTTGGATCGAATCTTCTTTTCTTAATATTTATATTTGGACTACAGCTTTTGTAATTCCTATCCCCAAACCTGGGAAAGATCCAAAGTTGTCGGACAACCAAAGACCAATTTCGCTGACCTGTCATTCCTGTAAATTAATGGAGAAAATGGTTTCAGACCGCTTTCTCCCTGTTCTGGAGAGTCGCCAGGCTTTTCAAACTTCCAGTTTGGTTTCCGCAAAGATCGTTCGACCGCGGATCCCTTGTTAAAACTAGGTCATGACATCCGGGAAGCCTTCTCAACTGGTTGGGTGGTTCTTGGTATCTTCTTTGACCTTGAAAAAGCTTATGACACTAAGTTGAGAACTGGGATTCTCCTTAAACTCCATTCTCTCGGTTTCCGTGGGCAACTCCCTCTTTTCATTAAATACCTTCTGTCAAATAGATCCATCCAGGTTATGTGCTCTTCTATTCTGTCACGCCACTTTACTCTGGATGAACGAGTTCCGCAGGGTAGTGTTCTAAGTGTATTACTATTTACTTTCGAATTTAATGACATCGTTACCTTTATCCCAGCGACGGTCAATATTTCTCTTTATGTTGATGACCTTGCGCTATATATAGCCGGTGCCAGGCTACCTTTTCTCGAATGGCAATTTCAACTTACTATTGAGAATACTTCACAATGGGGTACCTCCCATTTCTCTCCCACCAAAAAATCTCAGCAGTTCTTTTTACGAAAAAAGGAACCGAAGAGCCTGCCACCTTCTTCCAGCGAACCTAACCTTAGATGGCTCATCCATTTCCGTAACTTCACAAGTCAAATTCCTAGGACTTATTCTAGATGACCACTTAACATACGCACCGCCTATTAAACTCCTGAAAATGACTTGTCATTGCGTGCTTGACCTGTTACGTCATCTCGCCTCAAAATCTTGGGGTGCTGACCGCAAATCCCTTTTTCGTCTCTAATTCGCCCTATTCCGATCGAAGCGGGACTATGGCTGTGTAGTATATGATCAGGCCTCCACAACCCTACTACACCTGTTAGATCCCATCCAAAACGAGGCGATCCGTATCTCCACTGGACCCTTCCGATCATCCCCCCGGGTGGCTTGAAGATGAATCCATGTTGATGCACTCTCTTTTCCGAAGGGAAAATCATGTGCACAAGTTTCTTCGCTTTCAAGCCTCACTACCGTCTGCTCTGACACGATTCTGCAGGAGATACCTCAGAATTCTAATTACTGACCATTTGCAAACACAGTTCAAAACATCCTTAATTTCGTTAACATCCCTTTGCAAAAGATGCTGTCTTTCTCTTATGACGAAGTGTATATACCTTTGATATTCCCTGCACCGATCATTTGCTTGGCCCTGACTCATCTCTCCAAATCTAGCCACCCTGCTGCGTTGTTAAAGGCATCACTCCGGTCTCATTCCGTAGTTCAAGGTGAATTTTACTAACAGTGTTTACTGACGGCTCTGAAACAGAGGACAGTGTGGGCGCGTCTGCTGTCTTCCCTGACCGAAACCTCTCATCCTCCCCGCTCATGCTTCAATTTTTACGGCAGAATTAATGGCTATAATGATCGCCCTTTCTCGAATTCTATTCCTTAATCAAGACCACTCTTATGTCATTTATTCAGATTCGCTCAGCTCGCTCCAAGCGGTAAATACCCCTCATTCTAAAAACACAATGGAATCCGCTGTGCAACAATTTCTTCGACTGCTCCAGTCCCGTAAGAAACAAATCATTCTATGTTGGACCCACTCTCATTGCTGAAATCGCTGATAGAGAGACCAAAATGTCCGCCTCTTCTTTTCGCTGATCTAGGTATTTCCCGGATGCCATTTGACAAGGCCGCCTCCCATCAACTGATTACTATCCTGCTCTTCGACAAGGCTTTCGATCTTATTTTCAAGAGTGCTGGACGAATGATCAGCAGGGAGCGAATCTTAGAAATATAAAGCCGTGCATTGGTGAGTGGTCTTCCTCCCACCGACAAAAGTACTTACACTAGGTGATACTTGCACGTCTCCTTATTGGCCACACCAATATCACTCACAGTCACTATAC
>JABUQX010014085.1:110000-115000 GCA_015478945.1 Trachelipus rathkii
ATATATATATATATATATTATATATGGTTTTGTATTATAAGACTGGCCAAACCCTGTAATTCGATAGCAAGGGTTTTTAACTGTCTACATTATGTATGCCGATTTGTTCACTTTTCTTTAAAATAACCAAAGTTTTTAAATTATTTCTCAATAATAATAATAATAATAATAATAATAATAATAATAATAATAATAATAATATAATAATAATAATAATTTTCATTTGAACTACTAAAAATATAATAATTTGAACATTGATTTTGAATACATTCATGCGACTGCTGCCGTGATATACATATATATATATATATATATATATATATATATATATATATATATATATATATATATATATATATATATATATATTATATATATAATTTATATATATATATATATTATATATATATATATATATATTATATATATATATATATATATATATATATATATATATATAATATATAATATATATAATATAATATACCGTGATATATATATATATATATATATATATATATATATATATAGTTATAGTTATAGTTATAGTTATAGTTATAGTTATAAGTGCCCATTGCAAAGCTTTACGTTGAAAAATAATAAATTTATTTGGCATAAATTTTTTCTTTTTTTTGTTTCGTTGTTGGTGATATTTTTGTTGTTTTCAGGAGCACTCAATGGCGTGGTGGGTTGACCTTTCGATCACACTTGGCCTATCATTTTCACACTTGAGGTCAGCCGAGGGTCCGAAAGCCGCAAAATTTTCGTTTTTAATAAGGTCATCGGGAAAGGAAGAGTCATTGAATGAGGAGGAAGGGGAGAGCCTCTCTTGATCAACCTCAAAGTCAGGATAATTGTTCATTTGCAAGGGCGAACTGTACCCGTCTAAACTTACGCTATCACATATCTCCATATTATTATCTGCAAAGACAATTTATTGTTATTATAATTATTATTATTATCTTATAAAAGCTTTACATTTACTTCCTAAGGCTCTAAAGATTTATTTCTGGACATTATTAAGTTTACCTAAAATAATTTTTCAAAATAATTTAATTATTATTATTATTATTATTATTATTATTATTATTATTATTATATTATTATTATTATTATTATTATTATTATTATTATTATTATTATTATTAAACAAATAAATATCATTTAGAATTGATAGGAAAAAAAAGAGGAAAAATTGATTTTACCATTTTCTGAAGGAGAGAATTCGAAATTTTGCCCAGAATCATTTGGAGGAGATTTCTCGGCTGCCATTTCCTCTTCGGTGGTCGGCCTGCAATTCGTTGTCTTCCAATGAGTTCTATATTTAAAAATATAATATTAATAATAATAATAATAAAAATAATAATAATAATAATAATAATAATAATAATAATAATAATAATAATAATAATAATAATAATAATAATAATAATAATAATAATAATAATTATTGATAATTTGCTATAATGCTGCATAAACTTAACTGATAAAATTAACAATAATAATATGCTATATTAGGTACATTATGCACCATATCATATGAAAGCAGTTTTAATGATCTTCAAAATAAATATATAAAGAAATATATAATAATATACCTTAAACCAGAAGCACTTATGTATTTCTTGTTACAGATCTTGCAGGTATGCGGCCTTTCGTTTGTATGTAACCTCCTGTGTAGCTTCAAATGGACGTATTGAGTAAACTTTGCTGGACATATTTCACACATGTAAGGTTTTTGACCCGAATGGAGCCTAAGATGGGTTTTTAAGTTTGATGTTGAACTGAATCGTTTCTTACAGATATTACACTGATGTGGCTTTTCCCCAGTATGAACCAAGTAATGTTTCTGAAGGTGTGCCAGCTGGGTAAAGCTTTTTGTACAGACGGTACACTTGAAAGGTCGTTCACCTGAATGAGTTCTCAAATGAACTTTTAAATTGGAAAGTTGACCAAAGGTTTTTAAACATATATTGCATTCGTAATGCATCCTTGCCATCTTTCTTTTGAAGGGGGTATGGCAGAGACCTGTATCCTCGTCCATTTGCTGTTGGTGAAGTTGAACCTTGAGATTGAGGAGATCCTTGAGAGCTTCCTGAAGAGTTGCTTGACGGAGGGGAGTGGCCAGATGCTGAGTTTGGAATTGAAATCGTAAGACGATGATCAACAGGAGTACTAACAGTCGATGACTGAGGAAGAGTATTAGCGGAAGCACCATTAAATGCATTATAAGAATTATACATATTTACATTATTAGAACCTGTGAAGGTGTGAGAATTTACGACCTTACTGTTAATAACACTTGTGGTGATGTAAGGAGTAGGAGGACTTACGGAAGAACTGTGAGGAAGAGGAGTAACTTTTGAGAAATTGGATGAAGAATCTGGCGATATCTGTTGAGCCATTTCCTTATTAAAAAATTTAGATGGGTTATTGTGAAATGAATACGCAGAGTCATTGGCTGTACCATTTGTCAGATCATTTTTAAAAGGAGTATTATTAGGTAAGGTAATATGAACAGGCTCTTTGATTTCTTTGTTCCGATGGGTAGCCTCCCCTTCATCTTTTCCATTAACTCTTCTTAGGAGAATATTTTCTAAAATAGATCCATTAGATCTTGGAGGGGATCTCAATTGAGTATCTGGAATCATCGGAATACGAGCATCAGGAGCAACAGTTACCCTTGGGTCTTGTGGAGGGATACTTGTAAGCCTCTGATCAAGTGAAGGAACGTCGCAAACATTTCTAGGCAAAGACAAAGGTAATCGATTAGGCGGATGAATAAAGGGCAAACGAGCCTTTTTGGGACTCGGAATTTTATTATATGAAACAACATTGCGACTATCGGGTAAAACTGGAAGTCTCGAATCTGGATATATATTTGACTCAACTTGTGGGGTTGAACGCACTTCTGGCATCCTTGTGTTTGTTGATCCAGAGTGGCACAAATTTGAAGAGATGTAAGTTTCTTGAGTGGTATCAAGCCTCTGATTACGTTCTATAAAGGAATCTCCCCTTCCAAAATCTCTTGAGTCAACTTTAAGAGGTGGGGAATTTAGCAAATAATCTCTCTTTGCAGCAGAGGTTACAGGAGACAATAAATGGGAAGAATTTTGAAAACTAGCATGTGATGTCGCACTACTAATCTGAACTGATGGATTAATGCCCTCTATCCTCATTAATGAGGGGGAACTTGATAATTTTGATATGTGTGCTGCGGCTGCGGCTGCGGCAGCTGCAGCAACATCAGTCAAATGAGAATTTGGGCTTATAGAAGACTGAAGACTGACGGAATTAATTGCCCTATAAAGCTGAGGACTTATTTGAGCTGAGTCAGCTTTACTGTGAGAATTTTGCTGGGGAGAGCTTGTAATTTTTCTTTGCTGTGATCCAGCAACAGTTGAAATTTGAACCGATGGCTGAATTCCAAATGGTGGAGAAAATATCTGCGATGTATTTGGAATAGATACATTCAGACTGGGAAGTGATTCTTCTGGTTCTACAGACTGATGCTCGGGAGAGACTGGAATGCCCTGTAGTACGTCTTCTGGTATATCTTTATTTCTATAATGGTAGGCTTTTAGCATTTTAATTTTTACTTTTCTATATTCGTTTCTTTGATAATTTTCTTCTGTAGGAGGCTCTTTCATTTTCTTTTTACTGCAAAAAAAAAAAGAATCAATTAAATAAATATACGCATTGTAAAACCTGGAAAGGAAATAAAAAAAAAATCAAATAAGCCTCCGTATATCTAATAATAATCAGTGGAAATAAAGAGACGGTGTCAAAATTAAAGTCCTTAAAAGATTACTATTGTTTTTATTATCATGAAGAAGAGCAAGAGAAGAATTAAGGTTCTTACCACAAATCTAGAACAAAATTATCGCTGTCTGAATCTGAAAGATCTTCTTGTACATTTGATTCATCATGAGAGCCATTACTAAGATAGCCCTCATCAGATTTTACAGATCCTTCAGTCCTAGGAGAGATCTCTGTACTTGTACCACAGGTGCGTACCGCTGGTCTTATTTTAGGAGAAGAATTATCTGTCCTCTCCGAAGAATGATGAGGGGAATCATCAGGACATTGCTGCGCGTTAATGCCAGGCTTACCTAAATAAGCAACGTGAAAAGTTTTTTGATATATATATATATATATATATATATATATATAATATATATATATATATATAATATTATAATATTATATATATATTATATATATTTATATATATATTTATATATTATTATATACTATATATATATATATATATATATAAATACATAGCATATTAATACACCTAAAATCTAATGAACATAATAATTTCAAAATAAAAAAAAAGACTTAAGTCATTGCTGTTATAATAATGAAATTATGGTATTACCTAATTATTAATTACGCACCAGACAAACAAAATCTTATTCGTTAAGAAGATGTGAGAAAATACTTACTAATTTGATGAAGCATCTGTTCTCCTGTTATTGGATAGTCAAGTCGAGCTGCAAACTCCTTGCAATACCACACCAGAAGTTCTTCATCAGGTTTGATAGGTTTGATTGTATAGAAATAGATGTTCGACTAAAAGAATATCGATAAGTCAGTCAAATGTCATCCATATTTTGTGGGTATTTAGGAATGTTCATTGAGCTCACTCCTTTCGTTATTTTTAATGAATCTTTTTGTGCAAAAGTGGATATTTCATTTAAAAGTCAGTATACTATCCATAAATAATTTATTTTATGGGTGTCCTGGTGTTGTTACCGCAGCGCCACGGTGGTGAAGTTGTAAATCTTTTTGAATGAAATATAAATTCAAGAAAAATGTCAAAAGTTTTAATCCGAGAAATCTCTCCTCCCCCACCCCATTCTTCTGCCCTTGTAAAAAAAATATATAGGAGAGAGAGAGAGAGAGAGAGAGAGAGAGAGAGAGAGAGAGAGAGAGAGAGAGAGAGAGAGAGAGAGAGAGAGAGAGAGTGATTAGTTAGAGAAGTAGGGAGCGAG
>JABUQX010014085.1:120000-122500 GCA_015478945.1 Trachelipus rathkii
TTCACTTCCTCTCACTTATCCTCTCCATTCTCATCTCTTCATATCTTTTTACACTTTGTTATCGCTATCGCTATGGCTATTAGTCTATTACAAAAGACTGTGCTCTTATGAAGTCTCTAGTCGTATACATGCTCCTCTGATGAGAGCTCCTTCAACACTTTTTACCACATAATCTAATCCTTTCTCTCTCCAATCATTTGACCATAATCTTAGTGGCTATGCTCATTCTTACAAGTATTACAGTGGGAAAGTCTGGAACACACCACCTTCTTCTTTCTATTATCCACACTCCCTTTCACTTCCACACTTCCAAACTTTGTGTATCAGGTTATGACAGTATTTATTCTCATTATTTTTATGCAATTGGATTTCCTTGTTTGCTGGGTTACACGTAGGACTTTTCACATCACATCACATCACATCACATCATATATACACACTATAGGAGATTGATTTTTAAGTCATTAATAGGCTACAAATAGAGCACCACACCTAATTCTACTCACCACTCGACATCCACAAGCACAATGACACCACAAAGTCCCAAACACAACAACCACCCACCACAAAATCTCTGGCAATATGATGTAAGCATGTTTCTTTAATACAACTACTGTAACTATAATTTTATTTAATATTTATATTCATTATTAACTCCCCTTCATGCGTATGACGTAACTATAGCTATGACCAATAAGTTAACCATAAAAATTCATCTATATATATTAAGACGAGCCCTAGCAAATGTGTATCAATAAAAAAATGTCTATATATATATCTCGTACGCAATTTAAACTTTTATAAATTGAATCTAATATATATATAGATATTCAGCGCTATAATATAGCATGTGATACTTATATAAGTTATTCAATCATCATATATATTATATATATATAATATAATTATTATAAATATATACTATTATATAGATATCTATATATATAATTATATTGTAAATACCTATATATATATAGTTAATTAATATATTATAGTATATATATATATATATATATCTAAATATTTTATATATATAATATATATATACTATAATATTAATATATATTATTTATACATATAAATTTGCATTATAACAATGTTACGAGTCACAAAATCACTCTATCTTTATTCACAAATGATGGAGAACTAGCGATCTCTGGTTGGAAATATATATTTTTTTCCGTTGAAAAAATAATGAGTTTCCAACTAGTTTTTATTAATTTTTAAATCATCTATAAATAGAAGCCGCAGCAAATACCGTCTATAAATAGACTCACCGCAATATGGGACCACTTTTGGAGCCATCTATATTTGGAAGCGATGAAAAACCATTGAGTTTTTCGCAATAGTTTTTAAATTAATTTGAACCAGTCTATAAATAGAAGCAGACCGCAAAAGGAGATTACCTGCAATTTTTAAATACGTACTAATAATAGACCTCAGGACCGCAAAATGGCCACTTTGGGGCGTCTCATAATAGACGCGGCCGAGTAAAAGGGGGTTTAATAATAAAATACATAAAATGAAATTTTATGCGATTATTCTTTTAATTTAACAACCAAGCGTCAAGTACGCCCTGACTATAGCGTTACAATACAACTCTCTTCTTTATAGCTTTCGGAGGCACACTCCTTTTACAGTTGAAAGTTTGCAACAAGAATCAAGCGTTTAAGGCCCTAATTCCTATAACAAAACTCGTTAAAAACCTCTACATAGGAGTAATAATATACAGCATGAGCGAGTTAGCGTGTAAGGAAGTTTGTAGTAAGATGCTCACATGATCGCTGTTATGTGCACAGTCCTTACATAATAAGTACAATATATACATCTATATATATATATATTATATATCTACTATCGTATATATATATATATAAGTTATAATTATATATTATATAAATATATATATAGTAAAATATATTATAATATATAATATAGTTTATAATATAATTAATATATTATTATATAATTATATAATATATATGTAGTAGATAATATATTATAGTATATTGTAATATATATAATATATTATACTCCTATATAATATAATTAATATAATATATATATAAATATATAATAATATATATAATATTATTATATACTATATACTATTATATTTTATATATATATAAAGTATATATATATATATTAGTAATATTAAATTAATCTTATTATTTTATATATATATTATATTATTATATTATGATATTGAATAATATTCATATATAAGTATGTATTATATATATACTATATATATATTTATATGCAGAATCTTTTATATCAAAATTCATATTCTATCACTATGGCTAATCATGAGATTATTCGCAAATAATTAGTTTCACCTGAATATTATTTACTTAAAAACCTGTTGTAATGGTAATGATAATTTTTTAAAATTAATTTATCTTTAACGACTGTCGAATTATATTAAAACTAACTGAAATGGAATGAACTGACTTCTTTTCGCGTGGAAATTGCTAAACGCGGTGAATGATTAAAT
>JABUQX010014085.1:132500-140067 GCA_015478945.1 Trachelipus rathkii
ATATATTAATTAAAATGTGAAGAAGAGAAGTTTAGGTAACGACAAAGTTTGTCTCAAATATAATATAAGTCATCGAGTCAGAATTTCATATATAAGCTATGTAACTTGTTTTATATCTTTCTAACTAAAGAGAGTTATAAAGTCTACGACTTCCTAATTTTGTTAAATTCTTTTAAATCTTGTTAATAATAATTAATTGGAATAATAATAATTAATAAATAATAAATAAATACAACATAATAATAATGACAATAAAAATAAAAGATAAAATAATAAATCAAATTTAAATAATAATCATAATTAAATTAATAATAATAATTAATTAATAATAGATAATAATAATAATACATAAAGAGGCAAAGAAGAAGAAGAAGAAGAAAGAATAAGAGAAAAGAAGACAGAAGAAAGTAGGAAAGAAATGAGAGAAAGAAGAAGAAGATAGAAGAAGAAGAAAGAAGAAGAGGAAGAAGTAGTAGAGTCAGTAGCGACCGTATATCATTATTAAAATGATAATAATAATGCTAATCATCATAATTAATAATAAATAGAATAATAATATAATAAAAATATAAATAATAATAATATAATTAATTAATAATAAATATAATAATAAATCAATAATTTTACTCATTCATATAATATTCCACATAAAATTATTTTATATTTGCATTAGGATATTATAATTTCTTATTAATATATATAAAATAATAAATATAATAATAATAATAACTAATAATAATAATAATATTAATAATAATTAATAATAATATTAATAATATAATAAAACTAAAAATAATATTAATAATATTTTTTATAGTTAATTTAATAAGGCCTTACGTAAAGCAAAACTTTTCAAAGCTTTAGAAAGCAAAAAAATAACTTTTATGAAATTTCATTCTCTGAAAATAGAATTTTAAAGAAGGGAATAATTTTAATAATATTTTTAAAATGATGTAAATATTTTTTTACAAAAATTATATCAAAAAATTAAAAAATAAAATGAGTTATATAAATTGATTATTATTATCTAATTAGTTAAAAAAAATATTTAAGCAAATTATATTTCAATTTCTTTTTGTTTTATCCCTTTATGAGAAAATTAATATTCTTAAAACTCAAGTTGTGTTCCTTGCCACTAGAAACATTCTATATTCATAAAAAAATAAAAATAGTCTGATGTTTTAAATGAATGACTCAACTAATTAACGAAATCGCTTTTTATGTTCATTTTAGTGTTACACTTAATGCAGTTCTCTCAATCAAAGTCATGTTTTGCATAGAAGGAGAGGTTGCAAAACAAGCATACTCTCTGCAATTCTTACACTATTACATTGTCGTTTTCAAGACTAAATCGGATGGATTATTCCAGTTGTGACGTTATAATAATTTTAAAATTATTATCTATGATATTACAAATAACATACTCTTTCATTAATTGGCACCAAAAATGCGTATAAAATGTCACTCATTTGATATCTAGTAATACTTTCCTTTATTTGCATTAGAGATCAGCCAACTGAAGTCCATTTGTAAGTTATGGTTAGAATTTGTTTCAAGTGAAATCTTCGATTATTAATCTGCTAAATACTTATAATTTATTCCATAGAAATTTAATATTCAAGAATTATCCTCTCGTCAGGGTTTCTTATATTGAATATTTAAACACAATACTTATGAAGTATATTGCCATATAATTTATATATTATAGCCTATTCTCACACCGAAAAAGTAACTTGAAATTGGTAACAATTGAACATTATCACGTAAATTGCATAATTGTAAATAAGAGGGAAAAAATAAGTATAAGGAATGCATTTTATAGGCTGTAGAAAAACAAACAATTAACAATTTTTTGTTAAGACATTAAACAAACAATTACATAACAAATATCAAATTTCACACAAAATTAATCATATCAATCTATTTTTATGTAAAATACACTTGGGAATAATATTACTAAAAGTGCTAAGATCTTAGTATTATTATCAGAATTAATTATTAATTAAATATTAATATCTGAACTTTATTTTTGAACTTTTTCTTATTATAAAATTATATCTTTAATTTTATTATTTTGCAATTATATTAAATAATAAGGTACTATCTATCTATTTTTAATATATAATGTTTAATGTTTTAGCACATAATAGGTATAAGGGTAAAATCATAATAGCCTGGCTATAAGGCACTTCAATTTATAATTTAATAAAGAAGATTTTGAATTAATTTTTTCGTATAGGCTTTAGAGGTAGTTCACAAAGCTTTTATATTCATATGTACTATCATAATATTAGTCAATATTATAATTTGTTCACATCAGGTACTTAAAAATTTTATAATTAATAGTTACTGATGTTATATGACCTATAACATACTAATATGTTCAGGAAGGCATACTAATATCCAGAGGCTTGACTCATTATTAAATATGAATGGATAGGTAGAGTGTCAGTACGGACATATATTCTTAGAAAGAGCATACTATCATTCTCTTGTCCAAGTGTCAAGAAGATTAGACTGTATGTATTCTGTGAAATAATACATTAATACTAATATATTATATATATATCTATATATATATATATATATATTATATATTATATAATTATATATATACTACTAATATATATTAATCTTATATATATATATATATAATTACTTATATCATATATAATATATATATATATATATATATATTATATATATAATTCTATATATACATATATATTATATTAATACTACTATATATATAGTATACTATAATATCATATATTATATATACTATATTAATATATTATATATACTTAAACTTTATTATATATATATATATTATCTATTATATATTATTATATATATATATATATTACTATATTATAATATTATATATATATATATATATATTACCAATAAATAACATTAATCATTATGCCAGATACTTTGGGAAAACTAATATATACAACTGCTTTGTATCGTTTTCTCGAAATGCCTCATTTTAAGCTTCATATCTTATAATGGAAGAGTGCATCCATATCTTTCCTGTTTTTTTATTTTAATTTAAATGGTATTTTTCTAAAAGAAAGATTCTGAGGTGAATAGATTTTTTTTTTATCTCAAATGATCTCCTAGAATCTTAATGACTGAATTTAAAAAAGTGATAGGTTTATTTTCTTTAATTGTATCTCCCTTTTAAAGAGAGTAGCAATTCTCCCTATATAAGGGTACTATTAATTTTACTCTTTTCTATGCAAATATTAAAACTCCTGAAAAAGTTAACGAAATTTTTTTAATTTCAATTTACAAAGTTATTTATACATTTATTAACTATAATTTACAAGTATATTAATAGAAATTTAAATGTTAAAATTATTAGATTTCATTGTGTTTAATATCTTTTTTTTCTACAATCTGTAACATAAATATTTACAATTTACTATGTCTTACTGTGTTAAATTACTATCCTTCATTGTTTTTTTAATCTATTATACACCATCTAGTATTATTGAGGTTAAAGGGAAATTGAATTCCGAATATTTTGTGACCTGTTGATTATTAAGTGATAAATATTCTTGCAAAATAATAAACATATTAATAAAAAAGTTATTCAAATTCTTAGAGAATCTGAATAAAGCTGTTACACATTTCCATTACCATAGAGAAATTGAAGACTTTCGAATACTGATATCATTCAAAATATTGAAAGTTGATTTTATGGTATGAGAGTTTATTATCTTTTACATATCTGAAATATTTTGAACTTTAAGGTATATTTTTGCAAAGATGATTCAATTTATTTTAAAAGATTAAAATGTTATTAGATAGACTCCATTCATATATTTTAAGTATGAAAAAGTAACAATAGATCAAGGTAAATTGAAGGAATATCTGAAATTTTAGATTCTATTGCCCTAGATTTAGCGTGAATCTAGATATTCCCAACCCACCCAAAATAAAAAAAACGGCCCTTAAAACGCTGCTTTTTTATTATATCTGACATTTATATTAAAGTAATCATTGTCTCCTTAGATTTATTAAAAACTTAAATTACTACATACAAGACTCTGATTCATGGTTGGATGCTAGAGAGTAAAAAAAAAATATAATCATTATCTACCTATTACTATGCTAATATGGGCGACAAAAGATTTTGAAAATGTCTACCTCATTTTGAAAAGCAAATAATTTAAATATGAAGTTTTTATGTTCGAGCAAAGTTAACTCTAGAGTGATTAAAGAAACTTTAAATTAAAATAAAGGCAAAGTATTAATTTTCGCCCAAAAGAAACATTTCAATAAATAACAACATTATTTGATTATTTGTTTGCTAATTTGACTGAGGGAGATATTTATAATTAAATCATCAAATAAATCTTCTCCAATTTGATTTCTATGTATTATGTAAAATTAATTTAATAAAATCAAAATAACGCTATAAATTGAAATCTCAACAAGTCAAATTTCTGTACAGGAGGTAAAAAATGTCTTTTACGACTAGTAACAAATCCCTGATGTCTCATAAATTTATAAATAAAACATTTCCCATTATCTCATAAATGATCTTCCAATCAAATATTCTAACTCCTTAAAAGCCATTTAGTAATTTAAATAATATAAGGAAGCAGAACAGATTGTAGTAATTGCTGAATAAATCCTTATTTTCAATTGTCATAATTCTTTGAAGGAATACAAATTCTGAAGACCAATCTATTAAAATAATTAAAGAAATAAAAAGGTATAAAAATTTATATACAACGTTTTAACCATAATAATAATAATAATAATAATAATAATAATAATAATAATAAAAAAATAATAATAATAATAATAATAATAATAATAATAATAATAATAATAATAATAATAATAATAATAATAATAATAATAATAATAATAATAATAATAATAATAATAATAATAATAATAATAATAATAAAAAATTAATAATAATACTGACAAAAAACAATGATAATAATATAATAATAAATAATAAATAATAATAATAATAATAATAATAATAATAATAATAATAATAATAATACTTTCCTTATCTAAATCATATAACAAATTAAGAAAGGAGGGTCCCCAAAGAATAATACAATAATAATTTCATGAAATTATTATCCTTCTTCCATTTTGGCTTCCCCATCCCTAATATTACTTATTAATTTTCCAAAAATTAAACTCTTTAAATAGACTTTTGTCTTGCAAACCTAGCCTACTCTCGTGATTCATTAAAATTTATTGTCGTTTTCAGATTATGAATGATTATTCCAGTTTTGAGTCATTGTTCTAATGACCTCACTACTTTTCATAATATTGTCCCAAAGCGATACGAAATATATAATGTATCAAATTATGTTATAATTTTTCCTCAGAATCGCAATTTCAGTGAAGGATTTACGAGTATTATTACCGGTAGATTTGTTCAAGTGAGATTTGCAATAATAATTATTAAACTTAAATTTTCCATAGAATTAGAATTGATTAGAACTGCTTCCGTCAGTGCTTTTTATGTTGAAATTCAAACCAACATTTATGAGTAGTTGCATATATTTATTTATACCTACTCCCCCTCACCTAAAAGAATGTGCAAATTAATAATTGGCAGAATTTCATCGATTAAAATTGCAATTAAGAGGAATAAAATAGATAAATGTCTTTTACTGAGGAAAGCAAACTATTGACTCTTAGTAGTGCTGCCAAATACTTTAGAAATATGAATTTTACATTTTCCCATTCTATTTTTAGTAATCCTGGGGCAATATATAAGAGCTAAGATCTTAGTTATTCTCATTTTATAATATTTTCCTTTTTTTATAATTTTCTTATTTAATTTCTTCTTTCCTTATTTCTTATTTACATTTTTACATGTAGTAAGAATTAAATTAAATGTTTATTAATACAAGAATAGGTAATTAAAATTGATAGTCGCAACAAAAACCTCAGTATTTAAATGAATTTGGAATTTTTGGAGGCTTTTAGATATATTAACAGAGTTTATTTTTACAGTTATTCAAGTTAAAAACATTTCATTCGAATAACTAACTCGAATTAATATTTATTTCACATAGTGTATAATTATTACGCAAATCAAAATTTTTAAACAAGTTACTAGAGCTTATGAAATACATAGTAATTGTTGAGCGACTTACGATCCAAACAATTAAATTAATAGGACGTAATATGTAATAGTGGCATATATCCATTAGAGAGAGCATACTGCATTCTATTGGCCAAAGTTTAAGATAAGATGCAATGTAATTTCTAGAATAAATACATTTAATATTTATTTGAATAATAAATAACATGAATCATTATGTCAGATACTTTGGGAAAACTAATAGATACAACTGCTTTATATCGTTTCCTGAAATGCCTCATTAAGCTCATTCTTTAATGTAAGAATAACATCCACAATTCCCCTGTTTTTAATGAATTGAAATTGATTTTTCTTAAAGGAAGATTCTGAGGTGGAAAAGGTTTTTTGTTTTTTTGTTTTTTGCGTAAAAGAATTTAAAAAATTGATTGCCCTATTTTCATTAAAAAAAAAAAAATTATATCACATCTCTTCCTTTTAAAGAGAGAAACAATTATTTTTGTATAAGATACTATTAATTTTACTCTTTTCAATGAAAATGTTAAAAACTCTTGAAAGAGTTGACCAAATTTCTTTAATTTCACTTTATAAAATTATTTATAAATTTATTAACTATAATTTGCAAGTATATTAATTGCAATTTATGATGTTAAATTATTAGTTTTCATTAATAACGATTTTATTACAATTTGTAACATAATTATTAACAATTTACTATGTGGTGCTATGTTAAATTATATTATCCTTCATTCTTTTTATAATCTATTATGCACCAACCAATTAATGTTATCAGAGTTTAAGAGAAAAAGGGAACAGTATCATTCGTACACTTGCGCACTACTATAATAAATCAAATTAATGAAAAAGTTATTCAATTTCTTAGAGAAGGTTAATGAACTGCTTTACCTTTACTATAGAGGATTGGAGACTATCGAATACTCCTCTAATATTATTCAAAAGATTCAAAGTTGATTTTGCGATATAAGAGTTTTTATCTTTTTCATGTCTGGGAGATTTTGAATTTTAAAGTGTGTTTTGGCAAATATGGCTCAATTTATATTAAAAGATAAAATAGTTATTAGACTCTATTCGTATCATATAAATATGATAAATTAATAATAATAGATAATTGAAAATTAACCTATCTGAAATTATAGATTCTATTGCCCTAGATTTAGCTTCAAAGTAAATATTTATTTAACTACGAAAAATCTTTGCCATCTGATAACGTTCCCCTCCCCCATCTAAAAAGAACACCCCTTACAATGCTGTTTCTTTTCTAATATCTGACATTTATATTGAAGTAATCATTGTCTCCTTAGCTTCACTGAAAACGTAAATTACTGCATACAAGACACTGATTCATGGTTGGATGGTATAGAGTAAAAGAAATATAAGCATTATCTATCTATTACCATGCTAATATGGTCGACAAAAGATCTTGATAAAGGTCTACCTCATTTTGAAGAGCAA
>JABUQX010014086.1:0-12500 GCA_015478945.1 Trachelipus rathkii
TAAATCGTACTTCTTATCACTATTATTATCGCTATTACGCGAGGACGAACCGAGAGCAGGACTCCTTTTGCAGTCGTAATCGGGGTGTAGCAAATATTTCGCATCGCCTAAAAGTTCGAATAGAGTGTCGCTCGTTACCGGCATTAGATTTGCTTCGGCGGCCATTTCCTTCGATTTCGTTCTTTATAAAATATAAAAAAAGGAATGATAATGATGCTGATTTGCTTCGAAAAAAGAATTCGTCGTAAAGGCGAAATATTTATATTGTTATCGTTAATTCAATCAATATTTACCTACTTATTTATTTATTTATTTATTTATTTATTTATTTATTTATTTATTTATTGATTATTTAATCATCCTTAGGTTTATAGGATAATCGTGATTCGGTCGTTGAGATATTTATTCGAGTACGCGCTAACCCGATGAAATCAAAACATCTGCTGTAAACTATTTTATAATAAAAAGAATCGCAAAATTTTTCTTTTTTTCGTTTTTTTAATACCCATTTTCATTATTATGTAAATTTGACAACATCTTTTGGTTTAAATTAAAAAATGCGCGATATCATGCATCTCGGTTCCTGGGGACCAAATCAAACGTTATTACGTAAGCGTCATTACCGCCCAATGTTAAAAATTTTAAAATTAAAAAAAACTAGGATATTTTTTTTAATTTCTACTTTCACTATTTTTTTTAATTTAGGTACCCCTAAATTCAAGTTTTCTATGAAAAATTAATTTTGAAGGATAACTAAGGTAAAAAAAATAAAAATAAATAATAATATATATATATATAGAATAGAATATATATAAAAGAATAGATTAAAATATTTATTTAGTTATATAATTTTTTAAAGTATTAAGTCGAAGGTATAAGTGCAAATTCCAGAAAATATTTTCGAATTAAAAAATTTTTGTGAATTAATGTTTATTTGAGATCTTTTAAGAATTCTTCGAAAGCTTTTCACCTTCCAGAAGAACTACTCTGGACCTTAGAGCTTTATATCACGTTCCTATCGAAACGATCACTAAATCGGATTAAAACTCGACTAGTTTTAATTACCTAAAAGGTGTCGCCGCGCATCACGTACCTAGGTCGGTTTTTGGGTTCCCTTCGAAACGTCACTATAATAAATAGTGTCACCATTACGGGATATCGAAAAAGCGGCTGAGCTGCTTGTGTGCAAATGCCATTGTTCTTTAAGCTCGAACTATTCGTACCGATTATTGACGTCGATTAATATGACGCCGGGTGGGGAACTGGTGTAAGTCAAGGTCTAAGTACAAATTCCGAAAAATAATTTCGAATCTCATAAAAAAATTTTTGTGAATTATTTTCTTTGGGAGATTTTATTTTTTAGCACTTAGACCTTTCGACTTATACTTAGACCTTCGAACTTATATCAGTTCCCTTCGAAACGTCAATATATCGGGTTCGACGATAGTTTATACCTAAAAGGTGTCGCGCGATCACGTTAGGTCGTTTTTGGGTTCCCTCGAAACGTCACTATATTCGTCTACCCTTACGGGAATCGCGAAAGCGGCTGAACGCTTTCAAATACCATTTTTCTTAGCTTAACTATCGTCAATCGGATTATGACGTCATATAGTGACGCCTGATCGAGGCGAAACTGAGAGAGAGCGAAGGGTTAATGCAAATTCCGAAAAATAATTTCTACTTAAAAAATTTTTGTGTGTTATTTTAACTTTTAGAAATTTTAGTGATTTTAATCACTGTAGTACTTTCCACAATCATACTTGAGACCCTTCGACTTAGCTACTTAGACCTTCGACCTTAGCACTATAGACCCTCGACTTAGCAACTTAACCTTCGACTTAGCCACTAGACCTTCGATCTAGCCATCTAGACGCTTCGACTTAGCACGTAGACCCTTCAGACTTAAAGCCACTTAGACGCTTCGTACTCACAGACCTAATAGCCACTTAGAACTCCGACTTACTACTTTCTAGCACCGTCGACTTATAGCTTATGAACCTATTCGACTTAGCGACTAGACCTTTGCGACTTATATCTTTTAGAACGCGATTCGATTCTTAGCACTTAGACCTTGCGACCTTATACTGTGAACCTTCACGACTATATACTTAGACCTTCGATTATATCAGTTCCCTTAAACCATCACTATATCGGGTTCAATGATGGTTTATACATGGCTTACACCCTAAAAATGCTGTAGGGCGAGCACGTAATGGTCGTTATTTAAGTTCCCTTCTAAACCGTCACTATAACATATAGTGTCGCCATCATTGGATATCGAAAAGTCGGTTGATTACGCTTCAAATTTTACCATTTTCTAGCTCGAACTATCGCGAACCGATTAATGTGACGTTCTAGAACCTAGTGAGCCTGTCTTATTGGGAACTGGTCTAAGTCCACTATAGTCTACTAAAGTGCAATATTCCGAGAATAGTATAATGATTTCTACCTACGTAAAAATTTTGTGTAATAATTTTCTTTGGGAATTTTAGATTTTCGCACTTAGACGCCTTCGACTTAATATCATTTCTTCTTCGAAACGTCACTCATAATTCGCGGTTCGCAACGATCGGTGTTACACCCTAAAGAGGCATAGCGCAGAGCACTTTAAGTCGCTCTTTTTGTGAGTTCCCTTCGAAAACGTCACTATAATATATATCTGTGTCGTCCTTCTACGGGTATTCTGAAAAAAGCGGCTCGAACGCTTTCCAATTACCATTTTCTTAACTTAAACTATCGTTCATCTAGCCGATTATGACGTCATATAGTGATGCCTCATCGGGGACTAAAATAAGTCGAAGGTTTAAGTGCAAATTCCGAAAAATATATGCGACCTTTGCTTAAATTTTCTGTGATAATCTGTCTTTGAGATTTTTGTTATTGATTTTCTTACCTCACTAGATCTTTGACTTAAAGCAGATCTCCTAGTTCAAACAGGTTTTGAAATATTCAGCCTGTTTCAAATGAGACACCCCTTTCAAACCAAACAGGCCTATCCAGCCTGTCACATGTCACGAATAATTTCTTTTGGTAATATATAAGCGGATAAAACAAAGAAGATGCATAATTTTGTTGCGGAAAAACGACTAAGAGAAAATCACGAGACAGAAATAGGGGATACTATATAACTAACATTATCGAATTGTTACACACTTTCTAAAATAATCGTCAGAACTAATAAATAAATAATGGTCATGAACGTAAAAATACACTTATCAATCTATCAAAATTGTTATGACCTATACGTAAGAAGAGTCATGCTGAGTATTACCTTATGGGACCATTAAATTCCGTTTTTATTTTTAATCAAATTCTGGTGGATACAAAGTTTCTTAAATAAAGGGCACAATACAATTTAAATTTTTTGGCCACAACACCCCATAATCAAGGGAACGGTTTTTTTGAGCCCTCCATCAGCTTACGCAAAGGGGGACACACTTAAGGTTTTTTTCCGGAAATATTGAAACTTGTCCCAGGAACCTTTTGTACCCCCGCAAACTAATGAAGAGTACCTAAGGACCCTATAAAAATTTTTGGTTTACGATATCTCAAATTATTCCTGAGTTATTGAAGTTTTCGGTTCCCCCAAAATTTCTCTTCTAGTGGGGTGAACACCCGCTCATAGAGGAGTGCTGGGCCTCCCATCTCTAAATATCAACTTATTTTTATATGCGCCTCCATAGTTTTAAAAAAAAAATTTGAATAATAAATATATTAATAAAAACAACTTTTTGACAAGGGATTTAATGAATTAAACATTATTATTATTCCGACTGTTTCTTACTCCCTTTTCATCTTATTATTGCATTATTATACGCATCCAAAAACTAGGTAAATCAAATTACAAATACGATAAAAAGTAAAACTTTATTTTTACATTCATAATAGTAATTATAAACAAATAAAAAATATCTAAAAATACGTAACGAAAACATATTTTCTTCGGCAACCTAATTTCCACCCTCTTCCCTTTTAACTCGGAAGGTACAGATGAAGCGTAAAAAACCCAAGGAGAAGATTTTATCGACCGAAGAGCAGCGATTACGAAAAACGCGAAAAAGACTCTCGAAGCAAAGAAAAGCGAAACAACTTTATCAGGGCGCGCGCGAATCGTGTTTGATTCGAAAATGTTTATGGCGAAAATGGTTCCCCTCCATCCCGCTTTTATTGAGAAAGACTTCAAAAAGATTCCTAGCCCAAATAAAAATTCCTCACGAGAGTAAATTTGTCGATATAGGTAAAGTCATCACGGGTTCCGAAGATAGTAACAAAATCTTCACGTTAATTTTTAACGGGGACGTTAAAGATAAAACGTCCGTGGTGGTAATTCACGGCTTCGGGAGTCTAGCGTTCGACTGGATCGATCTCGCGAAATTCATTACCGGTGCCAAAAAGAGGCCCATTTACCTTTTCGACACGATTGGTTTTAATCAAAGTTCGCGACCGGATTTCTTCAAATACGCCTCGGATGATAGCGACGGCGGCGGCGACGCGCATTACGCCGTCCCACCGGTGTTCGCGAAAATCGCCTCATGGCAGCAGCGTCAACGGCGGCAGGAACGACAACAACATTTCCTCCTCAATCCATCCGGTCGCCGACCAAATTTGGTTAATAAAGCGTTCAAAGCGGAAATGGAGTTCGTCAAGTCCATCGAGGCATGGCGCACCGTCCTAAAATTAGAAAAGTTTATTCTCGTCGGTCACTCGTTCGGCGGTTACCTAGCCGCTTCCTACGCCATGAACTACCCGGAGAGAATTAGTCACGCGATTCTGGTCGATCCTTGGGGATTAGTCGAACAACCCTTTTGGATGAAGCTCCTCCGAAACGTGATTAGATTACCCGTCAACCCATTTTTCTACGAACGTCTCAGGGGCCCAAAAAATACGAAGAAATTCGAAAGTCCGCTGGACGAGCACCACTATTACCGCAACATGCTGAACCCCACCGGGGAAGAAGCGTTCGCGTCCATGGTTTGCAGTTTCCAGCACGCCAGAAATCCCATGGGCGAGCGCATGCCGCTTATTCCTCGAAGCGTTCCCGTGACGTTTATTTACGGCGAGAACACCTGGGTGAATTATTCTCCCGCTTTCGAGTTTTGGACCGAGCGCGAGAATGTGAAAATTATAGCTATAAAAAACGCCGGTCACGTCGTTTTTGCCGATAATCCCGACGACTTTAACTTTCGAGTAAACGAAATAGCAATAGGCGTAGATGAGGAGAGGAGGGAGGGAATGATAGTAGAATGAGGAGGAGGAAAAGGAGGATGTTCAGCGGCGAGTTTACCGACACTAGAAATTTAATCAATAAACACTTTTCTCTTTGCGGGCCGCCGATTTATATTCGAAAAAGATAAAAGCGATGAATACGGAAACGGAGCTAGCGGAAAAATTGTACACGGGATTGGTGAAAGAAAGCGGCCGTGGAGTGGAGGAAAATGCCGCTCATTATCTCGCGGCGGTTATCAAATTCCTGATAAAAGAAATTCTAGAAGGGGAATAAAAGTTTCGTCGTTGGAAAATCGGAAAAAGATAACGCCTTCTCATTTGAGTCGATATCTGCAAAAAGATGCCGAGCTCAAGACTTTTCTCGAGAGAATTTCCTAATCTATTTATTCTAAGCCGACTCTATCAATAAGAATATTTTTTTCGGGAGCAAAAATGAGCAATTTACTTTTATTTTTCATAAGATAGCGATCGCAACATAACGAT
Source organism: Trachelipus rathkii (assembly GCA_015478945.1). Taxonomy (NCBI): domain Eukaryota; kingdom Metazoa; phylum Arthropoda; class Malacostraca; order Isopoda; family Trachelipodidae; genus Trachelipus; species Trachelipus rathkii. Next base: position 5,710 of record JABUQX010014086.1, read on the forward strand.
ATTATAATAACAATAAAATGCCTAGTGAGAATAAAGCTAAAAATACGGATTACTTTTTATTAGCGATTATTCTTTTTATATGTATTTTTTGCTCGACGATAATGATTTTTATCTATAAGAGTATTAAAAGTTTTTCGTTGAAGAAAAACGTTTTTCTAAATAAAATTTTAAGTTATATAGAGAAAAAGACTACTACTACTACTACTACTACTACCACTACTACTAACACTACCCATTTCGACGACGCTCGAACGACCACGACCACGACGATGTTGGACACGAACCTCGATTTAATACCCACGATATCCCAGGTCGAGTTAAGTCATAGACTGAGCGTCGGCGAAAAATATCCCCAGTTGATAATAGAGGGCGTGAATAACAAAGGGCGCGGGTGGGAGATGAAACTTTTAATCCAAATCGGGAAGCGGATGTCGACGGCGGGAAAACCGGGCCCGCTACCGTCGCCCGAAACGAAGGTTGGCAAAAATGGCGATCCGAGCCAGCAGGCGGACGATTCTTTTTATTCTTTGATAGATATAGAATTGATAACCGAAAATTTCGGTTCGCCCGTTCCGGTAAAAAACTTTTCCCTATTAATTCCTAACCGTTTTTATGACTCGCGAATTACGTTAGGCGATTATCATCAACGCGGCCGCGAGGTAGTTAGCGATGGGGTCGGTGGTAGAACCGTATACGATAAAATTTTGTACGAAGGAAAAGTGAGATTAGAAATTAATCTTTTTAACTTTAGGCCGTTGCTGATATCGAAAGACGCTATTCTTTTGTACGACCGTTTAAAACCGATCCCGAGTGCGGAAGAAGAAGAAAAAGAAAAGGAAGAAGAAAAAGTCTACGTATCTTACCCCGACGGTATTTTTGAAGGGAACGAGTACGTGGACAAATTTCCAAATCTAACACCAATTTCCCTCCCTCCGTATCGAAGGCCTCTTCGATTGGCAGAAAAGTGTAAATTTTTATCCAACATACGGGTTCTCGAAACGGAAGCCGATTCCTCACCCTCATCGTCGTTTTCTAGGTCCTTTTACATAGAGTACGACGCGAAGGACGTCTCTGAAGGAAAAATTTCGACGATGCTAAACCCGAATAACGAGCTGGAGCATTACGTTCTTCTCTGGAAAACGGACGACGGAAACCGAGACTTTCCACGCGGGTGGGCTTTGTCCTATAATTCGGACACCGACGACGCCGTATACGAACAAATCTATTCGCTCGAAACCGTATTAAGAAGCGGATACGAAAAGGAAATCGTGCTCACGGATAAAAAATTGGCAGATATTTTAAAGTCGGTTAGCGACGCGGATTCTCCCAATTCTTCATTACGCGCCAACTTTAAGGTCAATAATATGGCTCTAGATCTCTGCGTCGGAGTCGCGGACGAAACGATGACGCCGAAGATTTTTTCTTTCTCGTCGATGGTGTCGAAGTATTCATCGCCGCCGCCGACGAGGGCTTGGTTCGAGCAAACCCCCTTTCTCGGCGTATCCTTAAAAAGTGGCGAGTTGGTTTACGCTACCAATTTTATAAAACCGAATACGTGCTACAAAAGTTTATTCCGCGGTTCGTTTCCTCCAGACGATTCTACATTTTTCTTCGTAAATAAAAAGAGAGGAACGCCCTTATCCTTTCACGTCGTTAATCGTCACTATTGCAAGAGCAACACCGACGACCGAGGTAACGACGTCGCAAACCAACAAGACCCATCGAATGTTCTACCCGACCATCTGGATATTAGGGCGATGATATCGAATACTTCTACCCCGGTGCCCCTCTTGTCTTTACCGTTTTCCGAAAACATCGGTCCGAAACGAGCCTTAATGGAAATCGCGCCATTTCCGCTTTTTACTCCAGCTGCGACGCACTCGTTATGCGAAAGTTTTCAATTGGCGGAGGGAATCGTCGTCACGGAAAGTTACTATAACCTACCGCCCATTAGGTACACGCGATTGAACGAACGTGGTAGCCGAGCGAAACAATACGTTTACAACGTAAGGTACCCGAATTTCGAGTACAGGTACGCGCGCTCCCCGTCGCACACGAAATCCGTCACGACCATAACGAGGGAATTCTACTTAAACGGTCAAACTCGGTCGATGGGAAAAAAGAGGCGGAGAATCAATATAAGCGGCACCGGGTTCGGTATACCGGCCACCTCCCACCTCTCCTCCTCCTCCTCCTACTCCCCGGACGGGCACGATTGGGGAAGTATTCCCTCCTATCTGTACGTCGTTTGGTGGACGAAACCGTTTACTCATCAAGTAATGAATAGGCTCATGGGAAAACAAACGAACGTGCGATTCGAAGACGTTACGTCCGGTTCTTACTTTCAGGCGAATTACGGTGCCGCGCTCATAACGTATAGGTTTGCCATTTACTCGAGCTCGGTTCGCAAATTAACCGACGAACACCAATTTCTAAACGTCGAGTTTCTGAACGGCCCCATGATCGGTCAAAAGGCTCAGGCGTATTCGGTAATGCCTCTAGTTCCCGAGTTTCGAATAGAGAACTTATTTTTTTATTCCATTCAAGACACGAAGATGAGGAATCCATCCGCGGCGTCGTCGTTTTCGTCGTGCGCCGCGCTCGAAACGGAAAAAGAGGAAGGGGAGGAGAAGGAGGAGGAGGAGGAAAAGGGGTTGGGCTACACTCTCGCCGTCTTTCGAAGAAAAATGAGTAGGGACAAATCGTTGATTCTCGTCGAGTCTCTCACGGTTAAGCTCCTCAAATACGGGACGATGAACGACACCCCTTCCGTCGATTACATCGGATCGTCGAAACCGGAGGAAATGTATTGCTTAAAATTGGATCGTTTCATTCCGACAGAGCGACTCGACGAGGAGTATTCTACGAATCACGTCGCGTTGCTAATGAGTTTCGCCGAATACCTTCATTACATACAATGCGTAGATAAAGACAACGTTGGAAAAGTTTTCCGGCACTGCCTAAAAGAAAAACTTTATCCCAAATTCGATTGCTACCTTCCTCGGTACCAATACGAAAAGTTTACCGATCTATTTACCTATAAATAATTTAAAAAATGAACGAGCGTATCGTCGAAAGAGTTTGAGAGCCTGAATTAAATCATCGATCGCTAAAATAATAATAATATCGATGATAATGGAGTTCGACCAGCTACTTTCTCTGATGGTCGCATATGCGATTTTTAGCGTTTTCGTGATAATGACGGTTCATTTTTATTGGCTCTTCCGAAGCCGACGGCGCGGGGACGACGATTTTCGAAATAGGTTGGACTACGCCATTCCCATTTCGCGAAATAAAGTTTTAAAAGTTTCTGGTCGCGAATTTTTGACATTCGCCGCGCTATTGAAAAGCGCTCGAGAAAAATTGAAAAACCCTCTGTGCACCGACGAAGAAGCTTGGTTGCACTACGTCGCTTTCGTGATAGCGAATTACTCCAAATACCTAATTTTCGTCGTTAGTCACGATGCCGACAAAAACGTCTTACTTCGAAGCGACCACGACGACGACCCCGGGATCCCCCTTTATTATCTCCTTTCGCGGATTTCGCGATCGAACGATCCCGTATTGAACCGCCTAGGTCAATTATTAACGGACGAGCGCGTATTTCACGAATACGTGAAACTCCTGTTCGAAATCAACCCCCGTGGAGATAAACGTAAAGAAATATCATTTTTCGAGTGTAAACACCCCAATGTTCCCGTAGATTACGGCGGTATCGACCTCGCGCGTAAAGTAAATATGGTGGTGAACGGACAACCAATCAACTAACCTCGCTTTTATTCTAAATCTAATTTCTCAGTTTACGCAAGATTAGTGATGATAATAATAATAAGTCTTTTAAAAAGTTTCAATAATAAAGAAATATAGAATTTTTCTCGGTCTCTCAAAAAAATCACGAGCTAAATTTTTGCGCAGAAACGGAAAAAATGGCTTTATACGAAAAACTCGATTCCGTGACGAGAACTACTATCCAAGTTTTGGACGGGATAATCGTAGACACTACAGCTTTTAAAAATAACTTGATATCGAATTTGGAAGAAATAAAGAAAATAGTGACGGAAGATTTTCTAACCCCGCTGGAGATGAACACTACGATTCTTAATAGATTAGTCGAAAAGCATGAGGCTACCGATGCGAAAATAAATTTCATTATCTCGCAACTCGCGAATGGAAACGCGAGAGAAACGGAGGATGATGAGACCTCCAATCGTGAAATAAATTTTCCAAACCCCGAAATAAACGCGGAATGGGTATCGGAATCTTCTAGCGCTAGTGGCGCCACAGGCCGAGAAAATAATCTCGTTTCTGAAACTGGAAAAAAGAGAGCGATCGAGGATTCGAACGATTTTAAAATGTTAAAAAAACGTAGATCATGGTTTTCGCAAAATCGGGGCTCCAAAGAACCGGAAAGAAAATAAGGAGGACCCGCGCGTTTGGCAATTACGTCGCCGGTCGATTTGTAATGCCGGCTAAAACGCCAATCTTTTGAAGGTATTACCGTTTTCTTACACCAACGCTATATATACGCGTGTATCGTAAAAGGTGAATACGATTTTTTTTAATTGACATTCTTTATTGTCGATATATTCTATATCTCCGCGACAGCGAAATAAACCTCCCAATTGTATCACCCTCCCGGCCACAGTGCCCCCATTATGTACAATTCACCCTCCGTCTCTTAACAGAATTCCAACATGGATTTAAAGGCAATCAATTTCAGACAAAACAAAACCCTACCTCCTCACACAACACATCATTAATGGCTTAAACCAATCCCCATCACACAGATCTATACTTACAGCCATCGACATTAACAAGCCTTTGACATTGTCCCCACATACATCCTTATAAACAAAAATCACCTTGAATCCCCCCTAAAACAATGATAAAAAGTGGCTCTCAAATTTTCCTTACCAATAAGATACGCCAAAGTCCTCATAAAAAAACAACCCTCTACATACTCCATTAAACTAACCAAAACGGCGTAACCACAGGGCACTCATTCTCTCCTCCATTTCCTCTTCAATCTCTCTCTCCATTCCTCTTCAATCTCTTTACGGGAGATCTGCCCACCCCTACCAACCAATCCACCAAACTAATTACTTAATATCCATAGGATTTCTTTGGCATTCCTGATTGCCTGAACTAATAGCCTGAATTTCGTGCAAAAACGAACACGATTTCTTATGGGGTTTTACTTTTGTTTTGCAAACAATTGATTTTTAATTAGATAGCTGTGATCTGGTAGTCCGGTCTGATTTTTTCGGATAAATTCCTGAAATAATTAAAAAAATGGTTTATATTTACAAAAAATGATCAACTATTGTGATGGAGTTTATCGATTTGGAATAAGTTTATTGAGTGTTGTAGGGAAGGTATATGCTGGTATTTTGGTCGAAAGAGTGCGTCGAGTGACTGAACGGACTGATTGGTGAAATAAGAAGGGTGCGACTATTAGGAGTGGTTGAGGATTGTGGATTCAAATCTTTACATTGAACAAAATGATTAAGAAAATGAGGGAGAAGAATAAATTGTATTTAGGGTTTTATGGATTTGCAACAGGCGTATGAATAGGGTTAAGAGGGAAGCTCTATGGCATGTTAGTAATATATAGTGTTGGTGGTAGGCTTCTGATGGAATCAAAATGTTATGACGAGTGAAGCGTGTGTAAGAATAAATGGTGTCAAAAGTGATTGGTTTAATATTAATAGTGGAGTGAGTCTGGGATGTGTTATGTACCCTTGGTTATTCAATTTGGTATTGGATGGCGTTTATGAAAGAACTTCGAAGGTGGGATATTGGCAGGAATGGTAGATGATGGGAATGGAGGCCGAGTGGAGGGTGCGTGCCTACCTATTATAATGCGGATGATTTGGCTTTTTTGTGTTGTGAATCTGAAGAGAGTTTGAGAGGATTGGTAGAGAATTTGGCAGGGTGTGTAAAAGGAGGGGTTTTGAAAGTAACGTAATAAGAGTAAGTGTTTATGGTTGGAGAAACAATCCCTCGGTGTGAAGTTTGTTGATGTGAGCAGCTGGAAACAAGTGTCTGAGTTTTAAATATTTGGATATATGTTAGATGAAAAGAACGGATTACGCAGAGTGTAGTAGGAAAGTTTGTGAATGGAGCAGGAACGGTGCTGGTGCATTAATCGCTGGTGAGTAAAGTGCTAAGTCTTGAGTGCACTAGGGTCTTACATGAGGGTCTTAAATGAGTTTCTTGAGATGGTTTGGTCATGTGGAAAGGATGAATGATAGTCGCCGGGGATTGGTTAGCGATGTATAGTGGCGAGTGTGTTGGAATCGAAGACCGGCTTGGTGGAGACCAAGAAAAAGTTTTGGATTGATCATGTAACGAATGTCTGAAGAGAGAATGTGAGTTTGGTGAGAGCAGGGCCGAGAATAAAGGTGCATAATAGGAGTGAATGGCGGGGTTTTGTATGGGGTCATGGTTTTGGCCCACCTGGGCCAAGGAAGGAGCCCTTACACTGACGATTTACCATAGTGAGGATCCGTCGCGGTCCCGTGAAGCTCTAGGGTGGGATTTTCCTGATTGGCGACCGATTCTAATAATTAATGGGTCAGAGAGGACGGTAAAGGCTGGCTTTTCTTTCGGAGAACTGTTTACATATTCTTTCCTACAAACTAAATAAATCTAAAAAAACTGCTTTTTTCTTTTTCCGATGCATGTTCACGCACCTTACTCCAGTCTTGGGGAGAGAAAAAGGAGAAGAAGAAGATATATTTATATATATACAATTTTATAAAAGCCAATTTTTTTTAACCCACTTCCTT
>JABUQX010014086.1:15000-31716 GCA_015478945.1 Trachelipus rathkii
GGTTTTGGTTGGTTATAGAATATCAGGGTCATTTTAAAATCGGGTTGAAAGTATGAATTAGAAGTTGATGGAATGGCATAATTTTCAGTGCCCACTTCACTAATATTTGTATTATTGGAACATAACGAAAAAGTTTTTTTCAATGATGGTTGGTCTTGCTGAGTTTTAATTAAATTCAAATGAGTTTCCTCTCTGAATGTGAAACTTCGGCTTGGTGTCCATGTTAGATAGATCAAAGTTTTTTTACATACTTCAGAGTATGCCTTGGAATATAGGGTCCTTTACCCAACCACTGATAAACCTACTGTGGTTTAGTTTGACGTTCAATCACTGGTCATTAAAGTTAGTTTTTGTTTGAAGTCATTTTATAATAATAAATACATTAACTGCACAAAAATCCAAAACATCACTTTCGTCAAACTCAAAAAAACAACACCTTCAAAAAGTATAATCTAAAAAGAACAAATATTATAAACGGATTAGTTAAAGTCATAGTTAAAACACATCCATGACACCAACACCTTCAATAAAGATTCCATGGAATAATTTTAGACAGAATGGAAGAATAAGTAGGTAATAGTGAACTAAAAATAGAAAGAAAGGATAGAAGTAGATTTATGGAAGGTCATTCCCCCCATCCTTTTCAATTACTTATCAAATACATCTCTTTTAAAATTAAAGGAAAAAATATATATCAAATATTGCAACTTGTCCATGATCATTCTTCATATGTTGCTGAATTTTTAAAATATCTGACTTTTTGGAATTTCCCGACTTTCAGCATATTTAAACGTTCCTGATTTCCTGACAATTTTTTTTTCCTGAATTCCTTGACTTTTTCCAGAAAGTGTGAACTCTGAAACAGGAAAGATTCTAACAACTGAAGATGGGTTCCTCAGTTTGGCGATATTCAATAAAATTCGTAATCCTGTTATGGTGTTTTTCCTGAAGAGAATGAGCTTTATAGCTGAATAGAGGGGGTGATGTAAATGGTCTAGAGTTCTAATGAAATAACTTTATGCTCAGCAACGTATGGAAAGGTTTCGTATTGTCTTTCCTATGGGTAGCATCGCAGTTACCGCACTTGTAATAGTACATCAGTACTGAATAAAGGTAAATGAATTTATCTTGAAATAAAAAATATTTTCCATTTTGTTTTTCAGCTCAGAAAATCTAAATTAAATTTATAACTGTGTAAAGGTTTGTTTTTAAACACATCAAATTTTACGTCGAATTTCGTAAATGATTTTCCCCAGAAAAGGCAATCTCATATACAAATATCCTTTAGAAAGCTGTTTTAGCCTGAGATTTGTCTTTAATTTTGCTGAAAGTAATTTTTCGAAAAGTTGAGTCATTTTAAATTCTGGGAACCCATTTTCAGGAATAATGTTTTCAGGAAATCAAGTTATTTTGTAAATTAACATCTAAAGGAAATTTTTCATCCCCTGTCAAAAAGAGTTTTATAATTAAGTTGATTTTAAATATGAGAATGAAAGAATAAAATTTTTTCGTCAATCCAGTAAGAGTATATAGGCGGAGATGGGGATTGATTGGATTTGGAGTTTGAACAAAGCGTTTATGGAGGGTAGTTCAAGGGATTGGAAGAGAGCAATAATAGACCCTTATATAAGGGTAGGTGGGATAAGGTATCTGTAGGTATATAGGGGAATTAGTTATTGAGTGTTGTAGGGAAGTATTATGGTATTTTGGTCGATAAGAGTGCGTCGAGTGACTGAAGGGCTGATTGGTGAAGAACAGGTGTTTGTTTTGTTTTTTTTTTTAAGGTATCGTTTTGTCATCCGGGAAGAATAACGTGCGTTTAGTAATGGTAGAGGATGGGTGGATCAAATTTTCATTGAAACAAATGATTGGAAAAGAAAATTGAAGAGAATAAATTGTTTTAGGTTTTTATCGATTTGCAACAGGGTAGCGATAGGATTAATAGGGAAGTCTCTATGGCAGGTGTTAGTATATATGGTGTTGGTGGTAAGTTGATAATAATAAAGTATGTATGACGATAGTGAATTTTGTGTAATAATAAATGGATAAAATGGAGGCGAGATTGTGATTAATAGCAGAGTGAGGCAGGATGTGTTATGTCTCCTTGGTTATTCAATTGTATTTAATGGGGTTATGAAAAATTAGAAGTGGGGGTGGAAGGAGATGGTGTTAGAATGATGGAGGTGGAAGAGAGTGGAGGTTCCTTACCTATATGCAGATGATTTGTTTTGTGTGGGGAATCTGAAGAGAGTTTGAGAGAATTGTTAGAGAGATTTGCAGGGTGTGTTAAAGGAGGTGTTTGAAAGTACAGTAAATGTAGATAAGAGTGTGAGTGATTACAAGTCATTGTGTTATGTTAGATGTGAGCAGCTGAAAAAGTGTTGAGTTTAATATTTAAGATAAATGTTGAATTAAAAGTTAATGGATTATGCAGTGTGTAGTAGGAAGTTGTAAATGGCAGGAGGTGTGTGAATTAAATCGTTGGTGGAATATAAAGGACTTGTCTTGAGTGCGCTTAGTATTTACTAAAGGCATGTTTTTTATGTAAGGTTACACTGAAATTTTGATTTGATTTCCCTGACTTTCTGACAGATAGCAAATTTTTCCCCTGACCAGCGTGTTCGTTTTTTTTGGTGTATAAAATATCTATTAATTATTATTGCAGCCTATTTACTCGTTCATACATTAAATTATTGAAATTTACTTTAGCAGTTGCTAATACGAAGGTTGATTTAAAAAAAAAATTTTTTTTTAGTAATAAGCCTATACCTTACCCAATAGCCATCCAACACTGCTTTTTATTTTTTTCCAAAGAAATTTATTTATACAAAGAATAATTAAAGCTTACTTAATGCGCTAGGTGATAGGTTTTGAAGCAATGTTTGTTGGTCTTTGTTTATCTTGAGCTATTTTAGATTTGAATTTTTGATTTTTAGCGTCTTCTTCTGTCAAAGCAGTTTTAACATCTTCTCTGCTCTTCAGTTTATTGATCTGTATGGATAATATTCTTTTTTCACCTTTTATTCTTTCTTTTTTTTCTGTTTTGGACCTCTTGAGATGTTTTTCATATCTCCTATGGGCAGCCCATACATTTGTCAATATTTTTTGGATAGGATTTAATGAATTTTCCATGAGATTATAGCATTGTGCACTGTTCTTTAGAATCAGTCTGTTCTTTTAGATTCTCACTAAATTGCTTATTTACAGAAAACCCTTCTTCCACTGTCGTATTTCCATGCAAATATCAGTCTAATTTAATAATTTGCCACAATTACGCATAACATTGATTCTCAGTGTATAAGAAGAAAAACTCTCAAGTTCTAGAAGGACATAAATCCAAAAATATTTGAATTTAATTCCAAAAGGGTAGAATGACTTCATGCAAAGTAGAGTATTGTGCTTTTTTCTTTTCTCAGAACAGAATTGTGGATTCGTTATTGTGTAGCAATGCCTCTTAGAATAAATCAAATCTTGTTTCTTTTCTGGTGATGAAAACTATCTAGGATCCATTGATGAGAGCATTGGAGGATTGTACTTCAGAGGACATCTTCTAATATCTTTTATGTCATTTTGATTTGCACAGTCGCAAATTGTCTTTGTCATTAAATCTAATGCAAAAAGCTAGTTTGTTGGTTGTAGAGCATTTTTACTGGACTTTTAAATTTTCCATAATAATTAAGTCGAGCATTGTAATCCTGTGAACAGAAATGAACAAGGTTTCAGTTTGAAGTCAACACTGGTCGTTAAAGTTAAGCTTTTTTGGCTTTAGTCATTTTATAAATAAATATAAATACGCTTCAATGCACAAAAATCACTTCGTCAAACATCAAAAAAAACACCTCAAAAGTATAATTCCTAAAAAGAAAATATTAACAGATTAAGTCATAAGTATACAGTCTAAAAACATGACCATATCCAATCCCTTCATCGAAGGATGAATTGGAAAAACTTACGAACAGAATAGAAGAATAGTTGGTAATAGTGAACTAAAGAACGAAACAGGATAGAAGTAGATTTATGAAATGTCATTCTTCGCCCATCCTTTTCATATATCTCTCATTCCACAATTATACAGTATGGAAAAAAATATATCAAAATATTGTAAACTTGGTCCAGGGATCATTCTTCATATGTTTTGCAATTTTAAAATTTCCCCTTTCAGCATATTTTAAAATGTTTCCCTGACTTTCCCTGAATGTTTTTTCCCTGACTTTCCAGAAGGTGTGAACCCTGACATTGAACTTTAGATTAATACTTCTTATTCCAGACTAAAGGTAACCACATACTCATGTAAGACCCTAGCGCACTAGACTTAGTCCTTTATTTCACCACGATTTATTGCACAGCCACTTCCTGGAATTCACATTTCCTACTACACTGCATCAGTCCGTTCTCTTTCATCCAACATATTCTAAATCATTTGTTCTGCTGTCACCATTTAACATAATAACGCTGAGTATGAATCGAACTTTCAGAATCTCTGATCAATCTACGTTTCTTTCACCCTCCTTTACACACCTGCAAATTCTATAACATCTCCATAACTCTTAGATTCGCACAAACCAAATATCCGCATATAATGGTAGGGACACTCAACTAATCTCATCATTCTAACAAATTTCTGTCGCCACACTTCAATTCTTCATTTAACTATCCTATAAAAAATTGAATCAGGGAAGACATAAAAACCTGCTCATCCCGTATTATACTAACATCATTTTGACACCATTTATTCTTACAACACGCTCATACTGTACATACATACTTTTGATTCCATTTCAGGAAGCTACACCACACTATCTACACTCCATAGACCTTCCTATTAGCCTATCATACATGTTGCATATCATAAACACCTAAATACATTTATTTTCTTCTCCTCATTTTCTCTATCATTTGCTCATGTAAGATTTGATCAACATGCTCTACTACTCTAACGCACTTGTTCTTCACATCAGTCTTCAGTCTCGGCCCACTTTGACCAAAATACCAGGATATATCTTCCTACAACCTCAATAAACTAATTTCCCTATAATTTCTACAGTTTCCTTTATCTCCTTAACCCTTATATAAGGGTACTATTACTGCTCTCCAATTCCTTGGAACTATAACCTCCATCACGTTTTATTAACAACTTCCAATCAATCACCATCTTGCTCCCGTTCTTGATCATTTCACAGTATTTCATTATACCTGCAAGATTTTAGCATTCCTTCACTTTCCTGCAACTCTAACATTTCCTCTCTTGCTAATAACCTCATCCCAAATACATTTTCTTGGCAAATCAAACAACAGTCTGCTTATGACTCTTTAAAGAAAATATTTATACAGATTTTCGATGTTCTTTCACACTCCCTCGCATCCATTTCATCAGTACAAAAGCACCATCTCATTATTCTAAGCAGGTTCCCTTATTCTAATTCTTTAACCTTTCGCGCTTCTTCCAGAAGAGCTTCCTATTCTTGTATGTCCCATTCATCTCTTCTCACTGTTCATTACCCTCTTTTCTTTTTCTTACGTGTGCATCTTTTAGCATTCCTTTTTCTCTTTATATAATTCCAAGCATTTTTTTTGATCTCTCAATCATTTGTTTTAATAATTCAACCACGCTTCTTTTTATTTTTAACCGCTTGAATCACCTTCTCACCACTCAATGTTAGCATTCTTACTTCCTACTTTAGGCAACCATACTTCTTTGCACTGCTAACAACCGCTTCCCTTATTTGCTTCCAGATTTATTCGGTTCAACTTGTTCACATTTACTGATATACTTGGAGCGTTTTCTTACCATATGTATTCTTATTACCGTGTCAATAACTTCTTCTTTTATTTTACCTCTCCTTCCGTATCAATTCCTCTCCTCCCCAGTCCATACTTAATTTCCATAGAAAATCATAATGATCGATAATCTCATTTCCTTACTCTGATTTAAAGATGCCCAACAATATTCAAATCTTCTTCCAAAAACATAAAATAATCCTACTTTTCACATTCGATACATCTCTACCTAAACAACTCTAGTATACTTTGGATAGCTCTTTGTGTTTAAGAAAGTATACTTAAACCAATAACTCTCCCTGAAGAAATATCACTTCCTAAATTTTCATTTCTCCCGAACCCGAACGACCTGTATTAACCATCCTTCTTTTTTATTATATTATATAAGATAAGATATATTATATATATATATTTTTATTATATTATATATATATATATATATAATAATATTAATATATTATATATTTATATATATTATATATATATATATATATATATAAACCGTATTATCTGGGTTGGTGATTTTTTTTAATTTTTTTAAAATCAAAATAATGAATTTTTTTATTTTTTTGATTTATTAATTTTTTTGATTTTTTCAGGCACAAATTGCCTTTTTAATTATATTTTGATAATTAATAAATAATCCTAATTAATTAACTAATTAATAAGTTTAGTAAGTATAATTATTATTTAGTTTTAATTAGTTATTTAAATTTATACGGTATAACATGAAAACAAAGTATGCTTTGCTATTTTATTATTTCTTTATTGAAATGTTCAAACTACATTGGTGAATTTGCTTATTATAAAAAGGAAGATCTAAACTTTATCAGGAGAAAAAAGGATATTATTTATTTAGAAAAAAAAAAATGTTCTAAACATAAAAAAAAAAAATCATGATTTTTGGGTTTTTTTTTTTTGTTTTTTTTTTTTTTTAGCACTGTAGTAAACGGTTGAATGTGAAAGTTGATACTGAACAATCTGGGGGGCAAATGAAGAAGCAATTGTTAGTAGTGCAAAGGAATATTGGAGTGCTAAAGTAGGAGTAAGAATGTTAACAAGTGAATGGTGGAATGAGGGTGATGAAAGCGGTTAAGGTAAAAAGAGGTGTTGAATGTACTAAAAGCAATGATGAAGACTCAAAGAAAGATGCTTGGATTATATAAGGGAAAAAAGATACTAAAAGGTGTATACGTAGGATAAAAATAGAGGTAAATAACAGTTTGGAAGGAGGATGATGGGGATTAACAAGGAATAGGAAGCTTCTTCTGGAAGGACGCGAAGTTAAGATGAGAATAGGGAAGTCTGCTTTAGAATAAATATGAATAGGGATGGTGCTTTTGTATGATGAAGTAGGTGTGAGAGAGTGTGGAAGACCTTCGAGATCTGCCAATATTAACAGTATAAAGAGGTGCTAGTTGGAATGCTGTGTGGGTTTTGATGGGCAAGAAGGATAGGTATTTTTGGGGGATGAGGTTATTAGTAATGGAGGAGGTAATGGGTAGAGTGAAAGATGAAGAATGGTAATTTGCAGGTATAGATGAAATAACTGGTAAATGATCAGAACGGAGGCGAGATGGTGATTGATTGTTTGGAAGTGTGTAATAAAGCGTTTTATAGAGGGTATAGTTCCCAGGGATTGGAGGAGAGCGTAATAGTACCTTATATAAGGTTAAGGGAGAAAGGGGAACTGTAGAAATTTATAGGGGAAATAGTTTAATGAGTGTTGTAGGGAAGGTTTATGCTGGTATTTGAAAGAGTGCGTGAGTGACTGAAGGACTGATTGGTGAAGAAAGGTGGTTTTAGGGAGTGGTAGAGTGAGATGTGTGGATATCTTAAATTGAACAAATGATTGAGAAATGATGAGAGAAGAATAAATTGTATTTAGGTTTTATGATTTTGGCACAGGCGCATGAATAAGAGTTAAATAGGGAAGGTTTGGAAGGTGTTAGGTGATATATGGTGTTGGTGGTAGGCTTTGAATGGAATCAAATATGTTGACGATAGTGAAGCGTGTGTAGAATAAATGGTGTCAATGTGATTGGTTTAGATTAATAGCGGAGTAAGCAGGGTTGTGTTATGTTTCCATGGGTTATTCAATTGTATATGAATGGGGTTATGAAGAATTCGAGGGTGGGATGGCAAGGAATGGTGTTAGAATGTGGAGATGAGTGGAGGAGGGTGCCCTACTATTATATGCGGATGATTTGGTTTCTGTGTGGCGAATCTGAAGAGAGTTTTGAGAGGATTGAAGGAGATTTGGCAGGGTGTGTAAAAGGAGGGGCTTGAAAGTAAAGCGTGGCTAAGAGTAAGTTATCGTTGTGAGTGGGAATCCTCAGTGTAAGTTATGTTAGATGGTGAGAAGTGGAACGTGTCTGAGTTTAAATATTTTAGGGTATATGTTGGATGAGAAGGAACGGATGATGCGAGTGTAGTAGGAAAGTTGTGATGTCAGGAAAGTGGCTGGTGCAATTAAATGTTGGTGAATGCAATGGGAAAGTCTTGAGTGTGCTAGGTCTTACATGAGGGTATGTTTTGTTACTGTGTTATTGTATGTAGTGAGACTATGTTGGAATAAGAAGTATAATTCTAAAGTTCAATGTGTTCAGATGGCAATTAGGGGTGTGCTAGGTGTGAGAAGAATTATAAAGTGAGGATGAACTTATTAGAGAGTGGTGTGGTGGTGAAGAAAGGGGTAAATGAGAGAATAAATGAAGTGTTGAGATGGTTTTGGTGCATGTGGAAAGGATGATGATAGTCGTTGGTAAGCGGATGTATAGTGTGAGTGTGTTGGGAACCGCGGCTGGGAGACCGAAGAGAAGTGGATTGAGTCGTGAACGAATGTCTGAGGAGAGAAATGTGAGTTTGGCAGAGGCGAGAGTAAGGGTGAATGAATAGGAGAGAGTGGCCGGGTTTTGTATGGGGCATGGGTTGTGGCCTGGGCCAAGGATGAACCTTACATTGACGATTTACATAGTGAGGGTCCGTCGGTCCGTGAAGCTCTAGGTGGATTTTCTGTCTGTGAGATTTTCACTAATTATGTTACGAGGGGGCGGTAGGTTGGGTTCTTTTCGAAATTTGTCCATATTCTCTATCTTTTCTTTTCCGTTGCTTGTAGCGCACCTATCCCAGTCTTGGAAAAGAGTAGGCTAAGAGAAGAGAAGGAGAAGAAAGTATAAATTATTATTTAGTTTAATTAGGTTATTAATTTAATAATATCTGAGTAATATATTTTATTTTATTTCTTTAATTGAAATGATTTGAAATAATTGATGATTTTCTTATTATAATAGATGAAATAAATATTAATTAATCAGGTGATAATTAGGAATAATTATTAATTTAGAAAAAGAATTTGCCTAAAAAATCAAAAAATAAATCATGATTTTTCTTGTATTTTTTTATTTCTTTGGATTTTTTTAGGAAAATTGCTTTTTATTATTTTTTGTAAAAATGTAATAATTATTCAAAATACTCAATATATGTACTGAAATAATAGATAAAAATTATTTAGTTTAATTAAGTTATTTAAATTATAATATATATATATATATATATATATATATATATATATATATATATATATATATATATTATATATATATATATTATATATATATTATATATATATATATATATATATATATATATATATATATATATTATATATATATATATATATATTATATAGTGATTATCTTTTTTATTTTCTTTATTGAATGATTTGAAACTACATGATTAATTTGCTTATTATAATAAGATGAAATATCTTATTAATAGTGATAAATAGTAATTTGAATTATTTTATAAAAATTGCCTAAAAATCAAAAAAAATAAAAAATAAAAAAATCAATGATTTTTTGATTTTTTGATTTCTTTGATTTTTTTTAGGCACAAATTGCCTTTTTATTATTATTTTGATAAAATTAGTAAATAATCCTAATTATTACCTAATTAATAATAAGTTTATAAGTATAATTATTATTTAGTTTAAGTTATTTAATTATGTATATATATACCGTATAATATCTGAGTAATCTAATTTTATTTATTTCTTTATTGAAAATGATTTGAAACTACATTGATGAATTTGCTTATTATATATATAGATGAAATATACTTATCATTAATCAGGTGATAACTAGGAATAATTATTAATTTAGAAAAAAAAATTAGCCTAAAAAATAAAAAAAAAATAAAAAAATCAATGATTTTTTTGATTTTTTGATTTTTGATTTCTTTGATTTTTTTAGGCACAAATTGCCTTTTTATTATTATTTTGATAAAATTAGTAAATAATCCTAATTATTACCTAATTAATAATAAGTTTAGTAAGTATAATTATTATTTAGTTTAATTCAGTTATTTAAATTAAATATAATACTGTATAATATCTTAGTATTTTTTATCTTTATTTTAAATATTTGAGACTACATTGATGAATTTGCTTATTATATAGAATGGGGAAAAAAAAAATTATTTTAAATTTATTCATTATTCAGGTGATAACTAGAATATTATTATTTATGAAAAAAAAAATTTTGCTAAAAAAAAATTAGAAAGTATCGAAAACCTGAAAAAATCATTTTTTTTCCTTAAAAAATATTGATTTAATCACTGATTAAAATTTGATTTAATCAATGCCAACCCTGGTATTAATAGTCGATATTTAGGCCTAAAGGGTATTTGTACTACTGTATAATTTAAAATTTTAATATCATAAAATGAGTAATTTTAAAAAAAACCAATTTTTTTTAAAAAACTTTTTCAAAACAAAACCCATTAAGGGTTACACATCACAACCTATATATATATTTATAATTTATATTATAATATATATATATATATATATATATATATATTATATATATATATATATATTATATATAATATATTAATATATATAATATATTTATATATATATATAATATATATATATATATATATATATATATATATATTATATTATATATTTATTATATATATGTATAATATATTATATATATATATATATTATTATATATATATATATTATATAATATATATTATTATTATATATATATATAGTATATATATATATATATATATATATACTATATATATATATTATATATATTATTATATATATATATTATATATATATATATATATATATATATTATATATATATTATATTTCTTTCTTTTTTTTACTCCTCTTTCCCAAGATTGGGGGTAAGGAGACTACAAGCACGGAAAAAAAAAAGCAGAGGAGAAATGAAAACGTGAAAAGAGCCAGCTTAACGTTCCTTGTACCATTAATTAGCGGGAGCTTGTACGCAGAAAATCCACCTAAGAGCATCATGGGACGCGAGGACCTCATATGGTAATCGTCCAATGTAAGGGTTTCATCTGCCAGTGGGGCACAACACCCCATAAAAACCCGCCATTCACTCATATGATGCACCTTTATTCTTGCCTCTGCAAAACTCACATTCTCCTTCAGACATTCGTTCACGACTCAATCCACTTTCTCTTCCTCCCGCGGTCGTTCCCCAACACACTCTCCACTATACATCGCTTAACCAACCGTATCATTCATCCTTTCCACATGAAAAACACCATCACATACTTTTATTATTCTCTCATTTACCCTTCCAACCAATCATCTTTAATACGTATTCTAAATTTTTATTAATTCTTTCACCTAGCATGCCTAAGAATTGTATTGAACAATTGAACTTTAGATCTATACTTTTATTCCAGACATAGTTCACTACATAAATATGGTAACAAGATACCTCCATGTAAGACTCTAGCGCACTCAAGACTTAGTCTTTACTTTCTAAGATGTACTGCACAGAATTCCTGATTCAAATTTCCTACTACCTCTGCATATCGTTCCTTCTCATCAACCTACTAAATATTTAACCTAGACACTTGCTCAGCTGCTCACCATCTAAATAACTTCACTAGGACTGTCCTCACTCACACCATAACCTTAACTCTTATCTACGTTACTTTCAAACCCTCCTTTTCATACCTGCCAATCTTTTAAATATTCAAACTCTTAATTTCCCAAAGAACAAAGTAAAACCACATTTAATAGGTTAGGGCACCCTCCATCATTCATTCTCATATTCTAACCATTTTTCTGCATTCACCGTCGAATTCTTTATAACCATCATATAAAAATTGATAACCAAGGAGACATAACCACCTGTCTACTCGCTATTAATTAAACAATCCCATTGAACCATTTTTCTTACCACGCTCATATCTTATAATACTTTTGATTCTTCGAAGCCTACCACAAACCATATATCACTATAATACCTGCATTAAACTTAACTATTTAGGTTCTCATACATTGAAAATCCATAATACCTAAATATAATTTTCTTTCCCTTTTTTATAATCATTTTGTTTAATGTAAAGATTTTATCACACTAATCCTCTACAATCCTAAACCACTTGTTTTCACCAATACAGTCTAGTCACTCGACGCACTCTTTCGACAAAATACAGCATATATCTCCTACAACACTCAATAATTTATTCCTCTATAATTTCTAAGTTCCCTTTTCTCCCTACTTCTATAAGGTACTATTACGATCTCCTAACCTTGGAATATACTCCATAACGGTTTATTACAATTCCAATCAAATCACATCTCGCCTCACTTCTTGATCATATTCACTATAATTTCATTCTATACTGAGATTTTACCATTTTAACTTTCTATCTAAACCATTCCTCCTCCTTACTATAACTCATCCCGTGCAAAATCTATTCTTCTTGCACCATCAAAACCACAAACATTCACTAACATATTACTGTTAATATTAGTCAGATTTTCGAAGTGTTCTTCCACACTCCATCCATTTCATAGTTACAAAAGCACCATCCCTATTCATTATTCTAGCAGATTCCCTTATTCTGAACTCTACTTTGCGTTCCTTCAGAAAGCTTCCTATTCTTGTTGTTCTCATTCATCCTCCTTCAACTGTTTTTACTCTTTTTCTCCTACGTATGCACTTTTAGTATTTCTTTTTTTTCCTTATATAATTCAAACATTTTTTTTAATCCTTATCATTTGCTTTAGTACAATTAACACAGTTCTTTTTTACTTAAACGCTTTCAATCACTCTTCATTTCACATTCGCCCTGTTAAATTCTTATTCTACTTAGCCATCACGACACTTCCTTTGCTACTAACAATTGCTTCTTCATTTGCCCCCAGTTTGTTCAGTATCAATTGTTCAATTCAAACGATTTACTAGGCGAGAGCTTTAAATACTTTACCTTATTGTTTCTCATTTAACTCTCACTCTTATTTTACTACTTCTTTGTATCCTCTCTCCATCCAAGCCACTACTTAATTTAATAGAAAAATTATGATCCGATAATCCATTCCTAAACCTCACTGATTTAACATCAACACATATTTCAACATCTCTTCTTCACCAACAACAAAATCAATCATACTTTTTCACTTCGGTACATCTCTTACTCAACTCTAGTATACTTATGGATATCTTGTGTTTAAAGAAAGTATTACTTTACACACATACTTCTCTCACAGAAATCAATCACCTTCTACCATTCTCATTTTCTCCCGCCACCACAAAACCTGTTATACATCCCTTTTTTGATCAACTATCAAACCATTCAAAGGTCCAACTATCATCGAAGCTCCTATCAACCATCCAGAAATATTCAGATTATACCAAAAGTGTAATCTTTTACCGTTTCTCGATGACATACGTCAACAACCTTGACTTATATCTTAAATTTACTCATTAGATTCTTAGACTACACAATCAAAGTCTACCATGCTTTGTACACAGGTCACTCATCAAAATTGCAACTCTTTTCCCTCTCTCATTCTCTTTCGCACACAGCAGCGACACTTTTTGCCACCTTTCACTTTTCTTTCATCTTTGTTTCAAGTCACAGAGCAAATCAAATTTTGCCTTTCTAAATACATCCATCACCTCTCTATTCTTCCAACATTTATTCCTCTGCATTCCATGTCCATCTATCATAACATTTTCGCCGAAATTAGAAGTGTTTATATATAATATATATATATATAATTATATATATATATATATATTATATATATATATTATTAATTATAATATATTATATATATATATATATATTATATATATATATACCTACACAAACATCATTAATTTGGCTTTCAACAATCTTCCAAGATCAATACCTCGTGAATAGACACAAGCCTTCGACCTGTTCCAGCACATCTTATTCAACAAATGCTCCACTCTCTGGTAAATAATGACAAAATTGGCTCTTCAACTTCCTCACCAATCGTTTCGCAAAGGTTTCATACAAAAACAACCTCTTTCATCAAATTAAAATGGCGTCGACAGGCGCATTCTCTCCCTTTTGTTCAACCTTTTTCACAGCAGACCTGCCCACCAATTCATCAAACTTATTACTTACGCAGACGACATAAGTCTTATTTCCCAACACCCAACATAGCCACACAACATAACCAGGAATATTTACATTTATTAGAAAATTGGTTAACTCAACAGAATGCAGCTCTCCCCTTTAATCCTCATTACTCTTTTAAACTACTGACGTACAATTCTCCTCCATCCCTATAATACCTGAACAATAACCTCTTCATAACAAAACACCAAATATTGGACTTCTAATGACACTCCCCATGAGTTCTCTCCCCACATGACAATCACATTCTTAACCGACGTAATAACACCTCCAACCTTTCTCATCATAACTTCAGCGACAGAAAAACACTATATACTTATAAACATACTTAGAACAATTAAACTATGCCTCTAATCAGATGTTGTTCCAAAATTTCAAAAATCAAACAAAATAAATTAGTTATGGCTTCGAGTGGTACACAAAATTATCAAGGTTGCCAAACCAGCCATCACATTTACACGAAGAAACTTCATCTTGTCCATTTACACACTGGAGATTGGGTGGGGATCCAATTTTATAAAACGCGTAAATCCATCACCTTGTCAACAATTCCCTCTCCCACCCCCCCTTCTTCACCAAGCCAATTCTATTACAACTTACAACATAACCTGCCTCTAATAAGTCATGGATTACACATATCCATAAACATCTAACCAACACATACCTTCAAACGCCTATACAATTTCTAAACACCCTACCAAACTTCCCTAGAGAAGAACGCTGTCCAAACGGCATCGCCTTGGCCGGAGCAGATCAATGTCACCACCCTAAACTCATCAATATAATATAGATTCAATAGATAATGTCACCTCCCAATTGCCAGATGTTATAATTCCATATCGAACAATAGAGCACTTTGGGTTCTGCTTTCGGACGCCCCGTGCCGATTTCTCTAATATCCTCACTTCTCGACTGTGGCCGTGGCGGAGCGGCTTCTGGAGCAGTGTGGCCTCCAATTAAAGGGGGCCAGGGGCAAAGTAAATTAAGTAAGTTAAGTGTGTATATTAATATATATTATATAATGTGTAATATATATCTATATATATATTATATATTATATATATATTATATATATATATATAGTATTATATATATATATATATATATATATATATATATATATATATATATATATATATAAAATTACCAATATGTTTTTGGATTTATGTTCATAGAAATATAAATAACCTCTTCCAGGTTTCTTAATTCGAGCTTCACCTTCATCTTCCGTGATTTTTTCTCCTACGTATTCCCCAATGAATGTTCCCCTTTCTAAGACTGATGTGGTGAATACGCCATATCCTATAAAAAGTAATTGTAAAATCAATAATTAATGTTAATAAATAATAAATGTTGGTCGTATTTGGCCAAATTATTATTATACCTATGCAGCTAAATAACATTTAACTTAATTTTTTTACTACAAATTGTGATAAGGGTGACTAACTGTCAAAGTTTTCTCAATATTACTTACCTTTATATGAATTAATAAATTTGACCTCCAAAAGTTTTTCAACTTCATTCTTGAATTTCTTCTTTATTACACCTTCACATACTTCCCGTTGTGTTCTTCTTGTCATTTGAAAAATTTTATCCCAAAAAACTATATTTTATATATATATATATATATATATATATATTAGGATATACCGATATTATATATATATATATATATGTGATATATATATTTTTCTGGTTTGTAGATACATCTGTTATATATATATATATATATATATATATATAATAATATATATATATATTAATATATATATATTATATTATTATATATATATATTATTAACATATATATATATTAGGGATGCATACCGATACCAGAAGACCGATACCGATATTCTATTTTTTTAGGTGCTGATAATTAATTTAATTAATGTAATAAATACAAGTAAATAAAAGAATTTGTGTACTGCTATGCATAGGTTGAATTCATTACAAAAAATACATAGTCATTATTTCCATCTGTTTTGCCAATATATTTTATTTTATATTTCAAATCGTACCTTTAAGGAATATGATTGCCGATACTATTTAATAAATTTTTTATGTTCTTGTTTATTAAAAAAATATTCCTTTCATTTTTCAGTAAGTATTAACAAAGTTTAGATACTAGCTTTTGTTTTAACATGATTTCAATTTACAAGAAGATTTTTTAACTAGCTACGATATAAAGAATAAAAATAATGAAGAGGAGACTATAATCATGAAAGAGAAAATAAAAAAACGCTTTATTCAACATGACAATAATAATATCTAAGTTTCATAATATATCATTCAAATATCAAATTAAAATTCTCACATTGTGATGCAAAACATGTAACTTTCACAGTATCGGCGAGAGCCTGTTCTTTTGGGGGTGTTTACATTTCACGTAACTAAAAAAACTCTGTCTCGGACATATAGGAGGGGCTGATAATATTTGCTTGCAAGCACTGATAATAATACCACACCATGAAAG